>CABFVX010002009.1:76651-95045 GCA_902151425.1 Timema shepardi
GTTTATATATTTGTGACACATTTGGTTTGTATTTATATGACAACATGGTTTATATATTTGTGACACATTTGGTTTGTATTTATATGACAACATGGTTTATATATTTGTGACACATTTGGTTTGTATTTATATGACAACATAGTTTATATTTTTGTGAAACCATTGGTTTGTATCTAGGTGACACTAAAGTTTGTGTATGTAAGTTGGTTTGTAATTCATGTGATGATTTACCTCTATGTTTAAAAAGTTAAAAATAAAAATAAAGAAGCATTTAAATAACAAAGTTTGATAACTTAATGGAAACATTATTTCAGGTCCTGTCGGATTTTAAGCCCCTCTATTTTTTTATACAACTACTTTCACCGACAAATTGTTACAATGCATGGCCCAAAGATTCAACAAGTCACTGTATTTTTTTTATAATGAAAAACTACAACAAGGAACATCCTGTCACTGGGAAACACTTTCTTCCTTGTTAATACTCTTGGGAATCCTTTGTGTTCAGTTGTATTGCCATATACGTTGTATTAAAAACATTTTTTTACCGTACTTGAGTATTTAAAGTTCACTTTTGAAACATAAAATGTACATGCGGAGGACATTAAAAGCATGCAAGAGGGAGAAACCTCGTGTAAAAAGTGCACTAAAACCTTGTATCACAAGCGAACAGGTGAAAAAACAACTGCATAGCGTGGTTAACATGTATTGTAAACAAGGCCGTATCTGGGGGAGGGGGTGTTCAAACCCCCCCACGAAATTTTATGAACAAAATATATATGGCTTTATTTATGGTTCAAACAATATCAAAATTAAGATGCAAATATAAATTCGGGGGCTGTGTTACCATAAAAAGCACTTCACAGGGCTTCTAGAGGTGTTAAGTATTTAGAAATTTTCCTAGCCTTCGGTATTTTGGGGGTTATTTTACCACAAAAAATACCACTTCACAGAACTTCAAAATGTGTTTATTATTTATAAATTTTCCAAACCTTCGGCAGCTAGGAGGTTATTTTACCATAAAAATAAACCACTTCGGAGAGCTTCTAGAACTGTTTAAAAAAAAAAAAATTTTCTAGCTTCAAGCAATTGGGAGATGTGCCCACCAAACCCCCCCTGAAATTATTGACTGGCTATGGCCTTGATTATAAATAACCCCTTTAATATTTACAATAATTACGATAAAATAACAAAACTACAGGGAACAACCCCCTTCCTATTTACAATAATTTCAATAAAATACTGCAACTATAAGACTGGATTAAGTTAGGTCAGGTTGTTTAGGATTCAAACACACAACAACTCATTTGTTTGTTTTTAAGCCTCGCTTCTTACTACCCATTCAGGTTATACACTTATGTACTAATTACGCAAATGGTTTTAGAGATTAGGAAGGCTATATTTAGAGGAAGTGTACTAGCATTTGCGTGGCAATACATTTCGGAAAAACAACCCTCAGTAAACCCGACAGAGATTCTAATTTCGATCTCCCCGTCATCGGAGGTATAGTCTAGACTCTAGACGATGCGACCACCGAAATGGGTATGATAAATCAAATTGAAATAAAGGTGTGTCGCTCGTGAACGAACCAATAAGTGATGTTGCCATATGTTGCTCAGAGACCACAAACAGTGGTGCACTTTTGATGCTCTTACCTCTGCGCTTTTGATATACTCCAAAGTAATTACATAAATTCAGGCTGTGCGCTTATAGGATGTGCCCCTTTATATAATCTAAAAGACATACATACCTAAAATTTAATAGCATGTCCCACCACCCAACACAAATAACCACAATCAATAATACTAATGGGGTAGGGACGATAAGTTAAAATATAGAGGAAATATATCCTCATTTGAGTGGAGAGAGAGTCGGAAACTACTTAGTTAAAAACACTTTAGTAGGCCTACTCCTGAATGGGATTCAAACCCCGACCTACCCGTTACAAAAAAAAGCCCAAATTAGATGAGCTTGACATGTTAGTCCGCGTCCCACTAATGCGGGTATTGTTTTTATAAATTTAAATCGATTCAGGACAGTAACATTAATATAGTTTTTGCAGGTTGATTTTAGCATCTTTAGTCCGATTCACTTATGAAGTAACCCACTTCTGTGGCCACGGGGTTTAAGGCGTTACTATCACATTAGACTAGACTGCCAATAGCGGAGAGATCGAAGTTCGAATTTGAGTCGGGTGTACTGAGGTTGGTTTTCCCAAAATGGGCTTTCATGCAAATTTGGGTACACTTCTTCTAAATATAGCCTTTTAGATCCATAAAATTGTTAGCGTAATTAGTACGTAAGTGTATAACCCAAACGGGTAGTAAGGCGTATGGTGGTCTAGGGGTAAGGTGTCAGACTTCTATTCTGGCGTCCGGGGTTCAATCCTCGGTCCCGGCAAAGATTTATCTGATTACCAAACCCTTCCTTCACCTCTGACAAGACATCTTGTGAGTGTGAGGAATGCCAGGTCTCCACCGTGGTTCGGATTCTACGTTAAACTGTAGGCCCTTCATTTCATCTCAATCCCCCTGCCATTGCACATTAGCGTAAGTGCGTATAACCCGAACGGGTAGTAAGACGTGGAGCTAATAATAATAATAATAGTAAGGCGTAATGCTGAAAATAAACATATGAAGTAACTTTTTTTAAGTTGTAAAAGTTACTAAAACAATGTTAAATATGGATACGTAAAGTCATATTAGCTGAAAATTTCCCTTTTTATAACTAATATAAGGGTGACCGGGCGGTCTAGGGGTAAGGTGTCAGACTTATGTGCTGTGGGTACGGGGTTCAATCCTCGGTCCCGGCACAGATTTATCTGATCACCAAATTATTCCTTCAACTCTGACAATAATGTGAATGTGGGGAATTCTAGGCCTCCACCGTGGTTCGGATTCCACGTTAAACTGTAGGTCCTCCATTTCATCTCACAATCACCCTACCATTACACATTAGCGATACGAGTAGTAAGACGCGGTGCTAATAATAATTCAATTTAAAAATAATTTAAGATAGTTTACAAATTACTTACTTTTGAAAAATTTGAAATTTGTTGACAAATATTCGAACAGGTTTGTTAAAAATTTATATATAAAGAGTGTTTATTGTGATTAATAAGATGTTTTTGTTTATATGAAGAAAACTTAGTTAAGGGTAGTTTACTGAAAACTTTTTTTTCACCATTTATTTCAAGCTATAATACACAATTTGAGAAAGTGTATGCTATTGTGTCGTACCATTTATTTTGAATGAATGGAGCGAGGTATATTGTTTTTAAAACTACTAGTTTTATGAAATATCTCTGAGGTCAAAGTTACGTCACATTTTCTCCTATAAAATAAAATTTATAAGAGTAATACTATAATGTAATGCCATCCTAAAGGCTTTCCATCAGCTTGTGACTCATCTTTCAATCTTCCTACACACATCCTACTAATACATAAAAATGAAACCTTGTCATATATACATACAAAAAAAAACTGTTACACATTTATTCGCATTGATTAAAACAACTGTGACAAAACTAATTGTTTGTCCCAAATCCTGTCACGCACGCGCGAAACGGGCGCGATACGGCGATGTCGTCCCATTCTTCATCTCTTGACTGTAATGACGCGATAAATATGCAGAGCATCAACTGCCCCCATTATTACTGCTAGTTTCCCGGAGTAATGTACTGTCGCAGTTCCCTCAGATCCAATCGGGGTACTGCCAACTCCAAAACGGAGTCACTTTCCCCGACAAAAATACACATTTCCACGAGCGTAGGGATGTGGTATCGAAAGAAAAGTATCGATACTTTACTAATTTAAAGTATTGGAAGAAAAATATCGATACCGTACTAGTATCGAAAGAAAAGTATAAATACTGTACTCATTTAAAATATCGGAAAAATATATCGATACCTACTAGTATAGAAAGAAAAGTATAGATACTGTACTCATTTAAATTATCGGAACAATATATCAATAACTACTAGTATCGAAAGAAAAGTATAGATACTGTACTCATTTAAAGTATCGGAAGAAAAATATCGATACCGTACTAATATCGAAAGAAAAGTATAGATACTCTACTCATTTAAAGTATAGGAAGAAAAAATATCGATACCGTACTAATATTGAAAGAAAAGTATCGATAGCAGTATGTATCGGTATCGAGATTTTAATCTGGAAAAAAATATTTTTTTATCAAGTAATAATTCCAACTTTTGCATAGTAATAATTTCAATTTCAATTTCCTTTATTATAGTGCTGGCCAACAGTCGTAAGACCTATAAAGTATACAAGTACCTTACAAATACATATATTTACACGAGAAAATAAGATAAACAAAAATGGATATATAATGTTATATAATGATTAATAGTTACAAAAAATAAGTAATTAATACTGATAATAATACAAAATAGCAATAATAACAAATAACTAAAGAATGTTTAAAAGCAGTAACAATATACAAAAAATAAATCAGAATATTGTAAGATTTAGATATTATAGGCAGAACCTCTCAGTGATAAATTATTGATAAGGGATTTCCATAAATAACTCTCTGAGTTTAGCTTTTCTTTTAGTGATAAAAGTCGAATTCGACAAATCAAGATTTGGCGCTATGGATACAATGGCCTATAGGGCCTACCGTATAAGAGCTACTGAGAAAAAATCATTTTGGATTACGAGAAGCCCAAGAAGGGATATGAACACCTATATGATCAAGGGCAAATTTAATAATAATAATAATAATAGTATTTTCATACTTATTTAAAGAGTGAAAATTATAATGATTTAACCATATTATAGTATATTTAGATCTATCACGTCTATGTTATGTAAACTTGGAAGGTATAATAGATAGTATTGTATAATGGATATTATTCAAGGTTTTACCATATCAGCTAAATGTCTATGAAAATTTAGCCGATGGAAAGTTATTTAATAGCTAAATATGATTAGTATTATATTGTTTCAATATGTTTTGTACCCTTCTTTAACCACCGTAAACATTGAATCCCAACATGAGTGAAAATAACAAAAAAGTCGTTTCTTTTGATACCAAATTGTGAGTACTAATATCATTAAAAGTATAGCAAAAAAGTATCGAGTGCAAATAATACTAGCATCGAAAGGGAAATATCGATATTTGTAAAGTATCGATACTGTTTTCACATCCCTACACGAGCGGGTATAGCAGCACTGCTGAAGCGTCTGCAACAGCGCTGTTTTCCACTCTCATGTTGTATCTGCTGTTCCTTCGTTTTTAATTTCTTTCTTTATCATCACGTTTAACAACTGTTCAGGTTGTATACCTAACTTATATTATAATTACTCGAATTAAGTATGGATGAAGAAGGAAGCATTTTAGAGGTCATATATCCGCATTTGCGTTGAAGGAGGGTGAGAAACCATTTAGGGAAAATACCTCAATAGACCTTACCGGGATTTTAATACCGATCTCCCCGTCATTAGTTGGCCAGTTCAACACGAGAGTGAAGCCTTAGACCATTAATTCACTGAAGCAGGTTGTTTTCAATTATCTGAATTATTTAACGATGTTGGCTACTTGAAGATTTTGAAGCAATTTCGAGAAGTGGGTTGAATCCTAAGTTGATGCACCTAAGCAGTCTAAGCACTATCACACTTAAGACACCGATGTAATAAATAGAAATAGAGATAATAAAATGAGCCGTCCACCCTGAGAGGCCTCTACTCTATCTACTGATAGCACGTCCCCTCTTCCTCTGACGAGTTTTCACAGTCACTATATTATTTGTTCCTTGAAAACTTCAACTTTCTTTTTAAAATTACCTTTTTATTATAGATGAACATCTTCTTCAACGGAATATTTTTAATTCTACATTTTGACAGGAAAACTCTTATACGCCATTTACAGGCCATTTTCGTTACCAAACCAAACACCTTAAGTTGTATTATTATTATTATTAGCACCGCGTCTTACTACCCGTTCGGGTTATACGCACTTACGCTAATGTGTAATGGTTGGGTGATCGTGATATGAAATGGAGGACCTACAGTTTAACGTGGAATCCGAACCACGGTGGAGGCCTGGCATTCCCCACATTCACAAAGATGTCTTGTCAGAGGTGAAGGAAGGGTTCGGTAATCGGATAAATCTGTGCTGGGACCAAGGATTGAACCCCGGACCCCAGCATAGAAGTCCGACACCTTACCTCTAGAACACCAGGCCACTCCTTAAGTTGTAGATGATTCATAAAAAAATAAATAGAAAAAAAAAGCTCATTCAAGAGATAAAAATAATAATTTGGTGATAATGAAGGACTATTTTAAGAATTAATGGTTTTTGTATCAACGTAATATCCTTAAAACTCGCCGAATAAAACGTATTATCTATTACTAGAAGGACAGCTTGGACCAATAAAGCACTCGCAATATTTACACAAAATAATACACACCAGGCCAACAATATTGTGAGGGGTCTGATGTGGATTTTCTTTATTGGGGTATATTTTCTTGTTACAGGCAGAGCTAGTTCAATAAAGTATAAAAACTGTCATGTTTCTAATCTTGTACATAGGAAAGAGGGAATGTAGCACAGGCGATAGTGTCGTTCCCAGAAATTTAATCCCGTGAGTAATCTACAGTCCAATTTTCATAGGAAGAACCTTTTAGAAAATACAAACATATTTTTTACGGTCAACATTGATAACATTTTATTATATTATTAGAGTTATTTTATAATTATTTATAATATCTACCGAAAGTAACAGCTGCAGATCACGTGACTTTACATATGAAGTAGAACTAATAATCTATATAGCTGTCAGATTGAAATTGTACTGTACCGTGATTGGTCCCCCAACAGAAGATGCCAAAAAATATTATTTAATTTAAAATCCTTCTTGAAGCAATTAATCTACTTATAATTGGGTCTATAAGCTTGATTAATTCTGTATTACTGCAATCAAATACTAGCCTAGACACCGAGAAGGAATAAAAAAAAGTACATTATTGATAAGAATTTCGAGATGTGGGGTTGTTTGAACCCACAAAACACCTCCTACCCTAATCCCTTTATGTAAACACTTGTGCAACAATACAAATACCCACTTCAATGATTACATAGTCTGAGGCGTTACTCTTGCAATATACTGGACTTTTAATGTTGGAGATATAGAGGTTTGAATACTGGTTTAGTGTACTGATGATGATTTTTCTTAAATGGTTTTCACTCTCCCTTCACGCAAATACGGATACACGTTCTCTAAGATTCTACTTACTTATACTCATCACATGAGCGTAAATAATATACGTGGGTATTCCGATTAGGTAGTTAAGTGCGACGGGGGGGGGGGCGGGGAATGGTGGCTATTAATAATCAATAATAATAATTGTATTCCTTTCGACTTCGTGGCATTCCTAGGCGTAGTTTCACTAGACCTCAAGGCGTGGCGTAGCGTCCCTAGACTTCACGGCGCGGTGTAGATTCCCTAGACCTCACGGCGCGGCGTAGCGTCCCTAGACCTAACGGCGTGGTGTAGCTTCCCTAGACCTCGCTGCGTGGCGTAGCGCCCCTAGACCTCACGGTGTGGCGTAGCGTCCCTAGACTTCACGGCGCGGCGTAGATTCCCTAGACCTCACGGCGTGGCGTAGCGTCCCTAGACCTAACGGCGCGGTGTAGCTTCCCTAGACCTCGCTGCGTGGCGTAGCGCCCCTAGACCTCACGGTGTGGCGTAGTTTCCCTAGACTTCACGGCGTGGCGTAGCTTCCCTAGACTTCACGGCGCGGCGTAGCATCCCTCTTGCCCTTCCCTCCTCATTAAGCTCAAGCCAGACATTGTAATGAAGCTCTTTTTAATTAGTGTGTTTAACACGCCACTTATAATGGCGTAATCAAAAACGTAAGGGTTTGGGTGGTGACTCTCAACACTGATAGTATTTCACTAACTACGAGAGGCTAGGCTTGTCTCCGACAGGCACCAGCTTGGATTTAGCATGAAGTATATTCCTTATTGTTCATACAAATCTGACCCTATTGGATACACCATCCTGATTTTGTCATGTTTCAGATTTTTCTCATAAACATGGTATGATACTTCACGTCCGTACCAAATTTCAGCTCCATGGGACTCACTTTGCACGTTGTTACCGCCATTTTGTATCAACCATCTTGGATTTTTCTGGTATCGCATGTTTCTCACAAATATAACATGTTCCATAGAATCCATACCAAATTTCTGAAAGTGGAAGATAAGCCTCTGGAAGGATAGACAGACACCACATGGATATTTTTATAGATTAGTGTTATTTTATAGGTAATGAAAATAACCATAATCCACTTCAGTGACCAAATGGTCTTTGGGCCAGTTTCATAGTCAAATTTAGTACGCCTCAAGTGTGGTGCTACACTAAATACATGACGACACCTACCTAAACCAGAATGGAATGGGCCGTTCTCGCACAGGAAACTGGCCCATTCCATTCTGGTTTAGGTAGGTGTCGTCATGTATTTAGTGTAGCGCCGCACTTGAGGCGTATTAAATTTGACTATGAAACTGGGCCTTTAAGACTTCAAGGAATCACTTGGTCTTAGACTGGCCTGCTGATGACGGGGAAAGTGGAGTTCGAATCCAGGTCGATTCTACTGAGGATTTTTTTTCCCTGAGGGGTTCCCCACTCTCCTTCTACGCAAATGCTGGTAGAAATATACTTTTTCTTCAAGTTATGAAATCTGCACAGAAATAGTTCAAAAGCAAAATAGTGTTTTTTATATAGATATATCCATTCTATAGGAAATATTTGTGTAAAAATCATAGCACTTTACAGAGAATAAAGGATTATTGTAAAAGATTATTGGAACTTTTACTCTTGTGTCTCTTCAATTCAAATGTCACAAAGAAAAGAATAAACAGCCATATGAAATATAGATATTTTACTACGTTAAAGTGGGAACCAGGGTACGAGAGATAAGGCCACTGTGTTTGCGGTTTTTGTAGAAAAATATATTTTGATCAAAATAAGTAAATATGGTTCCAGTAAACCTATATAGAGTTTAATTTTCTTCACATGGTGATACCAATCTGTCATGATCATAGCGGCACAATCTAACAAAATTTTTAAATTAAGAGAAAGAGTCATCGTTTAATTCAACCACTCTTGACATATATTCAATAACTGTTGATATCACCATGGGAAGAAAATTAAACTTTAGGTTTCTACAGGAGAATTATTTGATTTAGTTTGACCAAAAACAGGTTTTGATACAAGAACTGCCAAAATATGTGTCTTAACTCCCATTTACACCTACACTCCCCTCTCAAGTAATATTTAAAACATGTGGATTTGACAGAATCTCAAGTAAGATGGAAAACTGTTTGTAATATTACAAAAAGGAGGGGGCGGTAGAAATGACTAGTCTAAATGGAAAGGTCAATAAGTGAAAGAAGTATTCTGCATTTGACATTTATGCTTAAAAGATAATGAAAGGAGTATTTCTTTATTTACCTTTCTCTCCCTCTCTCTCTCTCTCTNCCCCCCCCTCAGTAAGATGAAACAGCAAATGTCGAGTTACCACATTAAACAACTTGTATATTGCAGGGACAATACCTCAATTCCAACAAAAATGATGATTGAGTTTTAGAAAGGAGTCATTACACACTTAATATAAAGGGTGGGAAGCATTGAGAAAAGTGCCCTAATTATCTTAGAAAACGGATGATAAAACCACGTTTAAAACCACATATGGAAACCATCGATAATTAACCCACCCAATGGCTCACCCAGAGCAAAGTACACCCCGTTTACCATGATAAGTATCAGTCTTACCCTGATAGAATAGAGCAGGTGTTTTTACCCTTTTTACGATTACAGACGCCCAAAAGATAGCCCAATATGTCCCCATACCCCCTTTCGCCAGAGCTTCGAAATCATCATCATCATCACCAGTACTATTAGGTACCAGTATGTCTTTAAGAGATGTCAATGGCTTGGTTTTACTTTGTATCTAGACAGCTAGAAACAGAAAAACTGAAAGAAAAGCATAACGATGGTATCATATTTATTCTTATAAAAAGGGCAAATCACTAATAAATAATCTGTATTGATAAGGTATCTTTTTATTTTTAAGTCAAAAACACATATTTGCTTTGATGTGATTTTTATCTATCCAGAAGCTGGGGTAGTACTAATCCTTTCGGCTGATTAGTGCTGCCTGTACCATCGGGTAGAGTTCCCATGTACTACGGGGGTTCACAAAGTTTGGTGATTACCCGTTGCCTTTCACCCTGAATTTATTTGAGCAAGCGTTAAAGGTCTTATCAATTTTGCCGGAAAGATATCTTCATACAGGGGTCTTAACTGTCTTTTATATGCCGCAGTATACATTGTACCGGCGGCTTTATTTACTCTCTGGAGGAAGTTGTGCTACCGATTTTTAACGCTCAAGAAAAATCCGTCGAGCTCAGCTGGGTTTTAACCCATGAACATCGGGCTTTGAGACGAGCCCTTTGTCCTAAAATCCCCGAAGTTGACGATAACGGTATAATTTATTCCAATCCAACAACTTTTTCTTTTTTTCTTTCAGAGATTGAGTTCCAAACCCCTATTATTTGGTTTTCATAGTTCCAAGGGGTACGAATACCCCCGGTTAAGAACCTTCCGACTAGACTCTGACCCTATTTTATAACCTATGCCACAATGAAACCATGCAAGATGAGTTTGCTACCTTTCAGGGTAGTATTAGTAAATATTCTTCCGCCACCTTTTCACCAAATATAGGACTTAATGTGGGGGGGTGTAAGAAATGCAAGTCAAGTGCAATGTTTTTACAGTTTTGATGGAAAAACTTTTGTTTGACAAAATAAATAAAATAATGATATAGAAGAATCATAGAGCTAAATGTTCTTAACATGGTGACGTCAACAGCTCTTCTGTCACGAGTATAGTGGCTATTAGATGAAAAACTTTTTTAAATGAAGATAAAAAAGTTGTCATTATATTCCAGGACACCCTTTATTAATAGTCAAGAACTGTTGAGTTTATCATGTGTAGAAAATTATACACATATGTCTGTACCGAAGCAATATTAGATTGATTTTGAGCCAAGACAAAATGTTTTGCTATAAAGCTGCAGAAGCACTGACCTTTTTGTCGCGTTCACTTCTTATTTTATGTGTTGTATAGTGTAGTCTTGTTCCAAACGATGACCCGGTCGCAAAGATCAATACCAGCCTCTTCTGGACCATGGCTTCCCATTAACTTCAATATGGTGGACTAGCTTTGCTGTCGGTAGACATTTCCTCTGAAAATATAACCTATCCGCGCTTTGGAAAGGCGTTCAGAGAACAAAGATAAATTACTGTAGAGTAATAAATTTACAATCATTTATATTTATTTATTTATTTACGGTGACCTGGTGGTCTAGGGGTAAGGTGCCAGACTTGTGTGCTAGTGGCCGGGGTTCAATCCTCGGTCTCGGCCCAGATTTATCTGATTACCAAACCCTTCCTTCACCTCTGACAATACATCTTGTGAATGTGTGGAATGCCAGGTCTCCACCGTGGTTCGGATCCCACGTTAAATTGTAGGTCCTCCATTTCATCTAACAATCACCCTACCATTACACATTAGCGTAAGTGCGTATAACCCGAACGGGTAGTAAGACGCGGTGCTAATAATAAATAAATATATTTAATCGCTTCGGTGGCCACATGGTCTAACGTGCTACTCTCGTGTTGGACTAGACTGCCAAAGACAGGGAGATCAGGGTGGTTCGATAACGGTTGGGTGCACTGAGGGTGGGATTTTCCTAAATAGTTTTCCACTCTCCTTCCAAGCAAGTGTGGATGCACTTTCTCTAAATAAAGCCTTCATAACCCTAACACATTGGTGAAAATTAGTGCATATGCGTATAACCCGAGCGGTTAGTAAGACACGATGTTAAAAAAACTATCTAGCACCCAGCTGTCAAAATATACTCTAGATGTCAAAAAATGAAACCTACAGACGTAGAATTTTGTAATGAAGAAACTATTAGAAAATAAAAACATATTTTTTTGCAGTCAACAATGCTAAACGTTTACTATATTTTCACTGTAATTGTATAAGTATTGATATTATCTATCAAACATGACAGCTGAATATCACAAGGCTTAGATTATGATTACATGAAAGTAGGTCTAATAACGTTTCTAGAAAGCTATTAAAATTGGATGGTGCACCAAAAGTATTTATATAAATTCACTCTACTCATTTTGTATTCTTAATTATTGGTTTTACAAAAAAATATTTAAAATTAGAGATGTTTAGTTTTAATATTACTATAACTTTACAACTTATAAGTTTTTTTGTTTCTCAAATAGTTGCGGAGAAATTATGAAGATTAGAAAATTTCCATTGCTATTACCCTTAAAGTCATTTTTATGAGAAAGTGTGAATTTCCATCTAGTTTATAGTGATGCCTAGATACAAAATTTAATCAAAATCGTCAAAGCGAATTTTAACTATAGGAAAATCGATTTTTTTTTCTCTTTTTTCCCCCCATTAGTAAGCTACCCTTAATTTTAGGGTTGGATGTCTAATTTAAAAAAAAAACTCCTCGGGGAGACCTTATTAAAACCCCAGATACCAAGTTTTAGCCCAATCGGTAAAATAGTTTCGGCTCTAGTCCGAAGTACAGACAGACAGACGACATCGCGAAAAACCCCTTTTTTGGTTTCAATGTCTGATGAAACGTTAACATATTTTATCAAAATATTGAGTTCGTTTTTTTGTGTGATCACAATACTTTCTCTACAATGTGTCAAAGGAAAGTAAATATATATTTGCTTTTGGCTTAGAAACTATTGGTTTTCATAAAGTTATATTAAGGATAAAACAGTTTTATTTTTAATAATACTATAACTTAACAATAATCAGTTATTTCGTATCTCAAATTGTTGCGGAGATTTGATCAAAATTGGACATTTCTGCTTATGTAAAGTATCCTAAAATTCTTTTCGTGGAAAAATAAAAGCTGCCATTTTTTTTGTAATGTTAAACGATGCTTGGATAAAAAAAAATATCAAAATAATTATAGCCTAATTTGAGAAAAATCGATTTTATCTCCTTTTTTTTACCTTCAGTAAACTATTCTTAATTTTAGGGTTGGATATCTAATTACAAAAATACCCTCAGGGGAACCTTAATAAAACCATAGATACCAAAATCTTAGCTCTATCGGTAAATTGGTTTCGGCTCTAGTCAAATATATAAACAGACAGACAGACTCACAAAAAAATTTTTAAGTGCCCTGAAACGATATTTATCAAAATCTCTAGTTCTATATTTTTGATGATCACAATACTTCTCTCTCGGAGGGGGGCAAGGGGGGGGGGGTCAATAGAAAGTAAAAACTTAAGGTGCGGCCAAAGGGAGCAAAAGTATTTTGACAGTTTTTATAGAATTGAAATTTTTTGACCAAAACAAATTAAATATTAATGTAACAAATAGCCGAAACTATTGTTAAAGCATGTTAATGGGGATAATACCACCAGGAAATCATATTCTGAAAATTGAAAAATGACACTAAGTCGAAGGTCCCGGGTTCGATTCCCGTGTCCAGGTGTCATTTTTCAATTTTCAGAATAAAATTAAATATTTCTCCAATAACAACACAGAGTTTAGTTTTCTGAATATGCTAATATCAACAGATTTTGAATATCTTTCAAGGGTGTCCTGTAATTTTGTCAAAACTTTTTTAATAAAGAGAAAATGTTTTGACAAAACAAGATCTGTTGATATTAGCATGTGAAGAAAACTAAACTCTGTGTTACTATTTGAGAAATATTTGATTTATTTTGGACAGAAAAATGTAATACTATAAAAACTGTAAAATTACTTGAACTCTCTTCGACCGCCCCTTAATGTTAAAAAGATGAACATTATTATTATGTTTCAACACACTGGTTATTCTCTTGGACAAAAGAAAGAAAAGGTTAATACAAGTGAATAGAGAAGCCGTGTCCAGTACTTTCACCATTTTCACACATATGTCAAATAGGTCATTGCATTGTGGTGAATGCAACCAACATAAATAAAATAGTGACTTGAATTACCGTCTCAGACACCATCGAGTATAATTCCCGACTGGAGCGCTAATGTGTTAGAGAAATCTAGTGAAGCTATTTATTTAGCACCGCGTCTTACTTCCCGTTCGGGTGTATACGCTCAAGTTAGTGGTTCTCAAAGTCTCCTTTATCACGGACCAATAGGTGTAGACGGTCAACGTAACACGGACCACTTACCTGAGCACCTCTTCCATTCAAGTACCAAAATGTACGAATAATGATTTAACAACTCATTAAAATGCATTATCATCATAAAAACTTGATATTAATGTTATTTCACTGTACAGTAGCCTTGTGGCTTCTTTGGTTCTGACTGACAGCTCACAGATGACTTCTGACAGTCAACATTTAGGTATATACCAAAATTTTGAGTGTCAGTAGTTACAGCTGCTAAACACATGTTTTTGCAGATCATATGGTTCGGTGTAGGGATACATAATTAGGTCTGGTAACTTTTCAAAGCTGTCAGCTGTGAGCTGTCAGTCAGCACCAAAGAAGCCATGAGGCTACTGTAGAAAATTTAATTTTTATAAAGAAAAAAGTATTGTTTTTTATGATATATTAAAAAACGCAAAATAACATGTTAGATTATTAATCAACACCAAACCACGTCTTTCAATATATAGACGTCGATAAGAAAATAATATTAAATGATGAACAAAAATGAATATGTGAATTTAAAAATAAAATCCTCATGGGCCTGTTTACGAACAGGTGACAAGAAACAATAACATAATTATTTTATAAATTAAAATAGTACTAGGACATTTCAAGAAAGTAAATAAACGAATACTTTTTCTACTCTCAATTTCAATGTGATTAAATGTGTTACAAATACAGATTTTCCATAGAAAATTTAGAAAATTTCGTGGACCACCTAAAATCTAGCCACGGACCACAGTTTGAGAGCCACTGTCTAAATACTAATTACTCTACTTGGTCAGGAATTGGTAATCCGTATTTCCAGTAACAGACAGACATAAGGATGAACCTTTTTGAGAGCTAAGGAGTCACCCTCACAATAAACTGAATTGCCAATAACGGGAATGGATATCGGGGTTCGAATCCTCTTTAGAGGTAATTAGGACGTTTTTTATAAGTTGTTTTCCACTCTCCCTTCAAGCAAATGCGGATAGACTTCCTCTAAAATCCAACCTTCTTCATCTTTATCCCACGAGCCTTTTGGCTGGTTAGTGCTGCCTGCGTCATATGGTGTAAATTGGTACTAGGGAGAGTGGTAGTAAGTATCCCATTAATTTTGACACTGAACTACTATGAACGAGTGTGAAAATACCAATTAGTGTTGCCGGAAACTTATTTCCAGCTACCATCAAGGGTTCAGCATGCCACAATCAGCACGAGACCGACGTCTTTACTTCCCCCTCCGAAGGAAGTTGTGCCACAGACTTCAGCTGAGTTTGAACCCATGAACATAGGGTCCTGAGGCAAACACTTTGTCCCAAGACCAAGGTGGTTTGCGAGAAAGTAAATCTACTGTTGATGTTGATGTGTGTGTCCCAACCTCTTGAAGGCACGCTACGATTTCGACCACGCTGTGTAGTTCTAGCCCACCTGTTGTACTCCTCTCGTCTGCCCTCACCCACCGCTCAACAGTCGGGCCTGGCCATGGCGTGACCCACTCAGCACAATCAATGAGATCTCAAGGTCACAGGGCTAGATAGACCTTCAATCCCCGTGAACCGCGACCTATTTATTTAGCACCGCTCCTTACCAACCGTTCGGTTTTTACACAAATTAACTAAACACTAAGAGGTGTTAGGGATGAAGAAGATTGAATTTTAGGGTAAATGTACTCAAATTTGCGTGAAGTGGAGTTGAAAAACCATTTAAGGAAAAGCACCCTTAGTACAGCCGTCAGGTATTTAAACTCCCCAAGAGTGATGACTTATACCATTCGGCCATTGAAACTGATGTAGTTTGTTTTTATTAATTTAGACTTATTACGGAGAAGGGTGAAAGGGAGGGGGACTGAAAGGGGGAGGGGGCAGAACTGACTTTAACGTTGCCCTCCCTCTCTTTTCTAAAAGGATCAATATTTCGAATTCCGATGGGGTTGAAGACTCATACTCCCTACGTGAGGTTCAAGCCAAGTGGTAAGGTTGATTCAGCGCTTCCTAAATGTGCAGTCAGCTTAGCTTTAGGTTTACTGGTGATGGTGATGTGAGGGTTCGAATCCTTGCTGGGTGTATTGAGGTGTTATTTTTTGTTCTTTATTTTAGCACTGCGTATATTACTACCCTTTCGGTCTATACATATTTGTCCTTAGATGGTTTACAACTCAACCTCCACTCAAATGAGGGTGCGCTTTCTTTTAATTTTACCTTCATCGTATCTACCCTATTTATATATGAATATAAAGATATCCCAGACGGGTAGTAAGACACTGTGCATGACAGCCAGAGAAGAGTTAAAATTCAACATAGCTCTAGTTGACACACATCAACCTCGGTGGTGTATAGTGCTCGCCTTAGGAGCCGATGTTAATGGGTTCAACCCCAGCTGAGGTCAATTAATTTTTTTTAGCGATAAAATTCCATAGCACAACCTACTCCGGAGGGGAAGTAATGCCAGATGCTCCGGATGGATAAAGATAACATCAAACCAACTTTCGGATTGTTGATTTAAGAAGGAGATATAGGGCTCGTTCCCGCTATGCCGGACCGACACTTTTATTGGGCCGATAAAAATGCTAGAGACACTACTGACTGTACAATCTATATGGAAATGTTCACATATATTCCGACCCGATAAAAAAATGTTGGGGGTCGACACTTTTACCGGACAGTCTCTTGTCACTGCGGAGACCCGATAAAGGTGTCGTGTCGGAAGTTATTCACTTGAAAGATTATGTAGCGCAGTTCGCACTTGTGACGACGACTTGCAGTCTTGCAAGTAGACTGTCAAAGGTGATCATATACATTCTAAAATAATTAAAGAATTTTGTTTCGTCGCTTCTCAATTTACAAATCAACGTTTGAGATGTTCCTAGAGAAAATCTTTCAGTAAGGATTTGGTGCACCCAATATTTTTTTTTCACTTGTCTTATATTATAAAAGTACCACATTACAACCAGCTCTTCGTCGTAATCAATCGCAGCCAAGGAGTCAACTGTACTGGACTGAATTGATAACAATTATGAACAAAAAAGTGTCGGTCCGACTTAGTGGGAACGGAGCCATACTTGTAATTTACAACGATATTCCTAGCTCTGACCCGAAAGTTTGTTCTACCTTAGAATAATGATTATAATTGTTTTATTCGTGTATATTCCATTCATCCAGAGAGATAGCAAGCTTACATTGCATGGTTATACTTATGACGTACAGTAGGCTATAAGATAGGGTCATAGTGTTATCCAACAAGGAATTATTGCTATCTTTAAGGATGATCGGAGTGTGTACAGTCCAGTTTAAATAGGAAGTCTATTTTTAAAATACAAACAAGTCATTTGCAGTCAACACTATATATATATAGATAAATATATCAAACGTGTCCGCTGGATGCTACATGAATTGACGTATGAAGAAAGTAGATATAGTAACTGATTTAGCTGTCAAATAAGGTTATTTCAATGAAAACAGGGTTGTATAGTATTATTATTATTATTAGCACCGCGTCTTACTACCGGTTCGGGTTATACGCACTTACGCTAATGTGTAATGGTAGGGTGATTGTGATGGTAGGGTGATTGTGAGATGAAATGAAGGACCTACAGTTTAACGTGGAATCCGAACCACGGTGGAGACCTGGCATTCCTCACGTTGTATAGTAATTGAGCTATAAAATAACCTTTAGAAAAAAAACTGTGGCATTAGCCTGAGCTATATCGACTGAGCGGCCGTCACCGTTAGTGATGATAGTGCTAACATTTGCGGATAGAGGGTGTCATTTGGTCAGATAAACGAACCCTACGGCAGTTAATCTCATTTTTCTAGACCAGAGATGCTACCTATTTATTCAAGTAGCTCCTCATTTGTCCTCACAAGGCTGAGTTTGATCCCGTTTAGGTACCCACTACGTCAATGAAAGATTCTGGATGTGCCAGGGATCGAACCCATGATTCCTAGATCTGTAGCCAGGAGCTCTATCACTAGCCCTAGCACGAGCACTAGACCCCAGATTATTGGGTAGGTATCTAATATATTATTTCTGTTAACATCCCTTTTTCTCAACTAATACAAAGCCTACAGCGATGAATAAGGTATCAGTGGATAGGATTTTTTACCGACTTCTGACATAGTATACTCAGTTTATGTAAAAACACATCGTTTATTTAAAATATAAGTAAAAAAAA
>CABFVX010002009.1:95299-126029 GCA_902151425.1 Timema shepardi
GGGTTTAGGGGGAGGGGGAGGTTGAATGTGCGAAAGTTTCTCAAGGGTTTTCTGTTTAATCTTATTTGTCACATGAATTTTTGCATAAATAGATAAAAAATTGTTTTTGTAACTAATAATAGCTGTAAAAAAAACAAGGTTTCTCCTTATTTAAATCAGACTGTACATTGTTTGCCACACATTCAGAATATTGTTGTTGCCTCCAATATATTGAAAAATAAATAACTTGAGAACATCAAAATAAAATAATAACTTCACGAAATATACTAACTTAATAACTTTACTTTTATTATTCCGTTTTACGTATGAATTATGTTGCTTATAGTCTAACCAGAAAATAAGACTCAGTGGTATTTTATTTCCAATAATCATTTTTTGATCGATTATTTTTGTTTTTAAAGCGTGCTTATTTTGTCGTGTTTCTATTGCGTTTCGTGACTGTTGTGTGCTCTGCTGGTTGAAATGAGTGGGTGGTCCGGAGCCAACATTATTAACCTGATGGAAACCCTCTAGAAATTCCCACGCAGAACTAGAGCCAAGGGGAAGGGTATGGAATGGAGTGTTAGTGTGGTTCCTGAAGGGGGGAGAAGGGTGCGGACGGGACATACACACCAATTTTGCCGATCAATACGCTACGACCCAGAGAGTGCGGCGCATTTCCCGCCAAGCTGCTGACGTCGTTAGTTCCTGCGCAGACTCTGCACGCAGCGATTCTCTGGACCAGGTCGTGGCTACAGATCTGGGCAAGAGTGACATTAGTACCACTATAGTTGTATTTTACCTTTGTGCGTTCTAAATATTACGTGACTGGCCTTGACTTTCCGATTTCATAGCATAGCAAATTAAATACAAAGTAAAAATATTTAATAAAATATTAAGTAGATTTGTTTTAAAGGAGTCACAATTGGCGCCATAAATATTGTCAAATGTGATAGTTATAGAAGAAATTTCTGGCTGTTTGATAACAGTGAAACTTTTTGCCCTAGCTGACAATCAGAAATTTAGACTGTATTTAGTAATATATATATATATATATATATTGTTTAAAAAGGGATGAATATAATGGAGAATGGAGAACGTCGCATAATGATTAGTCAAATACACACTATTCACCCTCAAACATTGTTAGGGTAATCAACTCTCATAGATTACGGTTGGCAGGACATGCAGCGTGAATGTGAGAATCTAGAACCGCGTTCTGGGTCAGGCCCGGATTAACACTTTTGGGGGCCCTGTGCCAAGTAGAACTTGTAGCCCTTAGAAGTTAGTTACCCAATGAATGATTATAAATCTTACGTATACAAAAATCGTACATGGATAATTTTAGTAAAGACAAGTTTTATTTTTTGTAAACGTTTAGCAATCATGGTTAGTACCGTGAGTTTTGTTATTAACATATTAAATATTAATATTATAGTAATTATTAAACTATACAGTCTATTATATTCTGAGTTGATCATAGTATTGTAAATTACTGGACATTATATAATCATTGATTATTTCAGTTTAGTTGCATTCTATGTAGTCCACCGTCTGCAGATAAAATAGTAATAGCATTCATTAATTTAGTTAAACCCACCTCGGTGGCGTAGTTAACTAACGCGCTAGTCGTGTTGAGCTCGACCGTCGAGGATGGGGAGATCGAGGTTCGAATCTCGGTCGGGTGAACTGGGGGTGGATTTTCCTAAATGGTTTTACACTCTCCCTCCAAGCAACTACGGGTTCACTTCCTTTAATTCAACCTTCGCAATTCCTAATTCATTAGCGTAATTAGTAATTAAAGCGTATAAGCCAAACGGGTAGTAAGACGCGCTGCTAAATAATAATAATAATTTAGTGAAAATATTTTATTATTTAAAACTTTTTTTTTTCGCGTTTTCTCACGTCTCATTTAGTTAGTCTTTCAATATTATTAATTTTAGTATTTTACCCCAGAAATTATTTTCAATAGAAAATCAATATCTATTTTTCTGTCAAAAGTCAACGGTGCCGTCTGCAGCTATGTAGTATTTCCGGTTTGCCAAAAGCAAAGGTTGCGTTAATTTATAAGTTGAACTCCACGTAACAGCAGTCTACCAGTTCTCTTCGATTAGGGAATCTCTAGAATAGTTTGGGATAAATTTTACGAAAAAACATAAAGATATTTAAATGTAATACTATACCAAAATTAATATGGCAAGTCAAAGTGATTTATTTGCCAGGTGGTTGAGGGCCCCTAACCTCGGGGTCCCCTGTGCGTGGCACACTTGGTACATGCCTTAATCCGGGCCTATTCGGGGTACTAACTTGCAGACCTAATGGAAAGTGATCATTGGGAATAGAAGACCTGGACGCAGATAGGAGGATAGCATTAGAATGGGCCTTAAAGACACAGCCGTCGGTCCCATGTCTAGTGCGGTATGTAAAATAACCCTGGAAGGTATGTGAGAATACCTTTCCCAGGAAAATTGGTTGGCTCTTTCACTCTCGCTTATAGAAATTCTCATGTGCTGATATAATCAGTCGGTTCAGAAAGTAGACGTTAAATACCTCGAATAAAAAAAATAAAAAAATAAAAACTTTAGAAAATTTTGAGTTGGGGAGGGGCATTGAACCCTTACCTCTACCTACGTCCATGCGGCCACATATATTTATTTTTGCATGTGCACAGCCTCATACCACCCATACGGACTGTCTGCATGGTTACACTAATTAATCAGGGAAGTTAAGAGTTTGGATTTAGAGTGATTGTAGCCACGTTTGCTTCAAGGAATATTGGAAAATCATTTAGGATAAACCGCCCTCAGTAGAACCGACCCCAAATTCCCTGAAACTGACAAACAATACTAGATGGAATCGATGCCTAAACTAGCGCACCCACCGATGGGAACCAATGATCATAATATTTAATTTATTTAATAAGACTGGGTTAAATACCAATTATAATTATTAATATTATTCAGTTTTCTGTCTTACGACAGATCCATTTCTTTTGTCACTGAACTTAGATTGCCAACGCGTCCTGTCCTGTGCCTCCTCCTTCAACTCCCAGAATTGTTTTCCTTTCCTTCAAATCATATAATATTTGAAACCTCCTTCTTCCTAAGCTCCTCTTCCCCTAAAACTTGCCTTGCCAATTACCAAGGCTATTAACAATATAAATCCGCCGCTTCTGTGTTCGCATGGTCTAACGCGCAACTCTCGTAGTAAATTAGACTGCCGATGATGGGGTGATCGAGGTTAAAATACTCGGTTGGGTGTAATGAGGGTGGTTTTCCCAAAATGGGTTTTCCCTCTCCATACAAATGCGAGTACACTTTATATAAATATAACCTTCCTTATCCATAAAACCATTAGCATATTTAGTACATAAGCGTATAACCCGAACGGGTAGTAAGATGAGCTGCTAAAAGAAAGTAGCCTAGAGTTTTTCAAACTGTTTTCCACAGAGCCCTTAGACTCCTTTATAGTTTTCTCAGGCTCAGTGAGACAATTTTTGAATATTATTTATTGGTTTTTTTCATAATAAAAAGTAACATCAGTAATTACGACTGCCCGGTTTTTCAAATCTGAATAAAGGACATTTGCCAAAGGTGCAACCAGAACATGTCATTTATTACGTTTGTATTATACTATTACAGTTGTGATATTTAATTTGCGTCATTAAATGTTCATAACACTTTACAGTTGTGATATTTAATTGGCGTCATTAAATGTTCATAATACTACTGTAAGTATTTTTATGAGGGCTTCAGTATGTATTTTTTCTGGTCCAAGGGCTGCTTCAGCCACGCCAGTTCGGGAACCCTTGAGTCACGTTACAATTACGTGGAGGTCAGGGTTCGAATCTTAGTCGGGTGTACTGAGGGGGTTTCTTACAAAACGGTTTCACACTCTTTCTCCGTGCAAATTCCCGATACATTTTCTCAAAAATTCATCCTTTCTTCATCTCCAACACATAAGCGTAATTAGTACACAGGCGTATAACATGAGCGGGTATTAAGACGTGGCGCTAAAAAAAACTAGCAATCTAAACTAGAGATATTTCCACTGTTGTGAGTTGTGTCGTTGTTGCCCGCGATCAGGTAACACCGATCGTTCTCATGTGGGTGGATGTTTCACTCCCCGGATTGCTTGGTACTAGGGGTTGGTTAAGTGTTATAGAGAGGGGAGAAGAGGGGTTCCATGCACTCGTGAATGAAAGCCCCCTGGACCCCCCCCCCCACTCCCCAGGGATCTGTTTGGGCTACCAATGACGCAGGTTGTACAAGTGTGCTGATAAGTTCCATTCACCACGTCAATAAAGCGGACGGGTGTCCATTAATTACATGCGGATTAGATTCTCCGTGGCCTCTGTCCGTGATCTGAGAGCGTTCAGGCACTGTGCTTCAAGCGTTAAGCCCCCCATCCGTCAGTCCATGGTCCGTAAGAAATCGATGCCGCAGTATCAGAGTGATCTGTCTACAGAGTCCTAATTCCTGATACGTACTCCATAAACATTGGTGAACTTGAACTCTTCCACCAATCACAGTTAAGTAAAATATGTGCGCGCGCATCGAAATAAAAGCTCCAATGTCAACTTTGATTGCTTTGTTTACATACAAAATATAGTAAAACCCCGTTATACTGAACCAGGGTAGTCCGAAATTTCAGACAATCTGAACAAACGTTTCGGAAAGGGGGAGGGGGAAACTAGGTCAAATTAAATATATTTTACTGATTACAAAGTTAAAAGAGAATAATGTAAGAAACAGTGGTATTTGGTAATAAATTCCTAAGATTGACATGTTTTAGTCCTCTCAATGTGTTTTCCTATAACTAAAAATATCTACCGTTTATATTAATCAGTTAAATTAATGAACGTTTGATTAAACTCATTCAACTACAAATTTAAAATTAATTAAAATACTGTGTCCCTGTATTCTTCCGTTTAATTCGAATTTTTGCATTTATTTTGTATTTTCAGGCAAATGCAGACACTAATTATAAGTTTAATAGTTTAAATCGTGCTATACATATATTTATTGTGATTTTACTTGTCCTACGTTTTAATTGTATCCTGATTTTTTTTCCAAAATAACTTGTTTTAGTTTCTTTTATTGATCAGCTGATTTCTTGGCGCTTATTCTTTAGAAGATTTTTTCATAGGATGAAGTTCCCGACTATCTCATTGATTTTCACAGTCACTTAATTAAGGATCCGGACTGCGTTGACTCAAATAATTATTTCTCATAGTACCACGAACTACGGACCTACGGATACGGAGTCTGTGTTTGGGGCCTATAGGCCCACTTATATTTTATAAACAAAGGTTTGAATCCCGAAAATACTGTCTTAGTTTCCTCACAGCATCTTACTAACCGTCTGCGATTTATACGCACTCTAATTACTCTATTATTATTATTATTATTATTATTATTATTAGCACCGCGTCTTACTACCCGTTCGGGTTATACGCACTTACGCTAATGTGTAATGGTAGGGTGATTGTGAGATGAAATGGAGGACCTACAGCTTAACGTGGAATCCGAACCACGGTGTAGGCCTGGCATTCCTCACATTCACAAGATGTCTTGTCAGAGGTGAAGGAAGGGTTTGGTAATCAGATAAATCTTTGCCGGGACCGAGGATTGAACCCCGGCCGCCAGCATAGAAGTCTGACACCTTACCCCTAGACCGCCAGGTCACCCAATTACTCTAATAGAGTCGATATTTGAAACGTATACGTTAGAAGAAATGTACCGGCATTTGCGGGCACTGGGAAATCGTTTAGATAAAATCATTCTCAATATGCCAACTTGGTATTTCAAACTCCCTAGCTACCCGTCCCCAGTGAGCCAGAATAGATGGTTGACGTTTAGTTTGCTTCGGTTTCCACATGGTCTAAGGCGTCACTCTTGAAATAGACTAGACTGTAGATGACAAGTAGATCGAGCTTCAAATCTTGGTCGGGTGTAATGAGGGTGGGTTTTACTCAATAGTTTCCCCTCTCCCTCCACGCAAATGTGGATACACTTACTTTAAATTTAACCTTATTCTTCCCTAACTCATTAGCGTAATTAGTACATTTGTACATAGCCTGAATAGGTAGAAAGACGCGGTGTTGAAAAAAAATATGTTTGCGTATCCACCAAATTTAGAGATGAAAATGTTCCCGTAAATTGAAAATAGGAAAATTTTCTGTGATTGGGGCTTGTAGCTAATAAAGCTAAGGTCACTTTTTCGCCGAAAGAGAGCAGAATCTGGCTGAGTGGTGAAGAGATTCACACGCTTTATATTGACCCATGATGCATTGCAACGCAAACGACAGCTTATTATAGACATATTTTATTTTCTAGTGGATAAACATATATTGTAGACCAATATCCCGATAGTTGTTTTCAAATTATAACGCTGTGTCGTGGCACAATCCAATACCTCGATACACACGATTTACACAGGTTATTCCAAATCTCCTCACAACGGCCAACGAAGCTGTCTGCTTGCTTCTAACTCTACAGCGCATGCGCATTGAGATGAGATGGTTGAGTTTGAGATTTTATTGGCTCTCCCGTGCCTAACATCTCAGGCACAGCGGACGAAGTAGAGA
This sequence comes from Timema shepardi, assembly GCA_902151425.1. NCBI lineage: Eukaryota > Metazoa > Arthropoda > Insecta > Phasmatodea > Timematidae > Timema > Timema shepardi. The sequence goes on from CABFVX010002009.1 coordinate 101,868, forward strand.
TTAGTTGAACTTTACCAGAACAGCTTGCGTCGATGAGGTGGATATCCTGTGATTGGCTTAGAGCTTGTCACGTGACCACGTTTCTGTTCTGCGCTTGTTTTTTGGCGAGCGTGTGAATCCACAATAAGTAGGTGAATGGGCTGTGTTGAGGAAGGTGGTACCTGCCTGTTATATTTATATGCTACACCCTAATATTGAAACTGCCTATTTCACTGATTGGGCTAATTTATGCCCATTTTCGTTAACTGGCTTCGTCTTTTGACCATTTCACAAACTGGGTAAATTTTGCATATAGCTCTTGTCCATTTCATGAACTGGAACTTATTGTACTATCTTCCTAAAGCTTAACTGAAAACCCATTCTAAAGCTATTTAAAGTTAAACTAACTTAAAGACCAAGCCTGTTATTCGTTTGTTTATTTCACGGAACGGGCAAAAACTCTTTCGCCTTATGAAATGGGTAACGATTGGAACTGCCCAGTTCATGAAATAACCAGTCCATGAACTGGACGAGTTTTTGATCAGTTCTTGTGATGGCACATTGATCAGAAAATTGCTCAATTCATGGAATGGTCAATTTCACTTCTGGGGTGTAACATATCAAAAAGAGTTTGAGGGTGAGGGGAGGGGGGGGGGAATTGTTTGCAAATACTTAAGCCAACCTTAAAATTATTTTAATAACCGTTTTGATGATAAACTAAATGGAAACAAATATTATCAACTAGACGTGAAAATTTGTAGATGAAAAATTTTCATATCTTTAATTCCAGGAGAAATACTTTTATACTTAAATACTTTTATTTTAATTATTGAAATATTAACACAAATGGTCAACAGCAGACTCGAAGTTAGTGAAACATTCGACCACCAAGCGCTGAAGTCGATACGTGAGTGTGAGAAATGAACTGGAAACGTGATTATTGATTAGTTTATTGGAACTCATTCAAATAGCTGGGGTTTTTTTTTCACTAAATTAAATTCTTTAAAATTTTACAATTCTAAAAAGATTTTCTAGAAAAGAGTTAGGTAAAATCTTCCGTCTCACAGCTTTACCTTTGATGCGGGTAGGAAATGTAAAAATTATAAGATCCGCAAAATCATAATAATGACAAGAGCACAGCTATTAGTAACGTTTTCAACACTCGTATAGAGCTCCCAGAATGCTCTGCTAAGCTTTTTTTTAAGGGGGTCTAGGATTGAGGGCAGCTATGGCACACGAGGGCTGAAAGAGTATCGACCTTACTGCCGGTCGACCTTGTATTCAACAATGGTAGCCGTTTCATTCGCGTGTCATCTTTTCAAACGTCGATGGAATCACCAGATCAAATAATTGTGTCGACATTGTTTTTATTCGTTTTAATGAGAGCAACGTCACGTGAATCCCTAAAACGTAACTTGGTCAATGCTTGATTTTTTTTTTAACATAAGCTGAGGGCAGTGATTCAATGATAGTTTCAATGTTTTCATTGCCAGAACATAGATTAGACTTGCGTGATATTTTATAGAAATTTTTATTTTACCATTACGTATTATTTATTTAATAAGGCTATAGCTTATGCATTAAAAATAATCAAATGGGGTTGGGCTGACTAAAGTAGATATAATAATATTTAGCACCGCGTCTTACTACCCGTTCGGGTTATACGCTTTAAGTACTAATTTTCTCTAATGGATTAGGAATTGGGAAGGTTGAATTAGAGGAGGTGAACCCGCATTTGCGTGGAGGGAGAGTGGAAAACCATTTAGGAAAAACCACCCCCAGTTCACCCGACCGAGATTCGAACCTCGATCTCCCCGTCCTCGGCGGTCGAGCTCTACACGACAAGCGCGTTAGCTAACTACGCCACCGAGGCGGGTCTTATGCATTGAAAATTATCAAATGGGGTTGGGCTGATTAAAGTAGAATTTAGAGTAAATTCACCTGCATTCACAGAGAGATAAAGAGAGAAATAAATTAGGAAAAAAAATAATGATAGTGATAATGAAAGTAGAATTTATAAATAATGTTCCTACATTAGTGTGAAGGTAGAGAGAGAGGGAAATAATTTTAAAAAATAGGGGTAGGGAAAATGAAGGTAAAATTATGAGAAATGTTCTTGCATTTGAATAAAGATAGAGAGGGAAACGGTTTGAAAAAAAACAGAATTAAGGATGTTGAAGGTAGAATTTAGACATTTGCGGAGAGGTAGTATGGAAAACCATATAGGATAAAGAAATTTACTATACCCGGCCAGTTTTCAAATCCCGATCTTCCTCTTATCAACAAAAAATACTAGATGATGTTGATGACCTTAGTTTTCATGCTCACCAATACACGTGTCTCTTTTGCTAAGGTCATTAAAATCGTCACCATTTATCAGAAGTGACAGCTTGGTATGGGAATACATGAGAGTATGTCTAGTAGTGAACTGTAAGAAAAAAACAACCTTTTTTTTAAGTGCCACATCTCAGTACCTGTTCAGATTATACGCGTATTTTCTAGTTACGCTAGTGGTATTGGTTGAATTAATAGGAAGTGTACCTGCATCTGGGTGGAGTGAGAGGGGAAAACCATGTTGGGGAAAACTACCCTCAGTACACCCGACCGAGATTTGAACCTCGATCTCCCCGTCCTCGGCAGTTTGGCTAGACATGAAATTAGCACGTCAGCCAACTATACCACCGAGGTAGGTTAACTTAATTATCTTAGTGGAATTGATTTAAATAACAAAAATAAAAATAATTTCAATAAAATTTTAATCAGACACAATATAAAGCACAATTTTTAATGAAAATGTGTATTTGTTGCAATGTTTAGTAAATGACCAAAAAAGTACTATTTCAGTTGCTACTAAATTGCTTCTTCATTTTTGGGGATGGCCCCGTGGTGTAGTGGTCAATGCACCTGGCTACGGGTCTAGGGGTCGATTCCCGTTCCGGCTAGTACCTCGAGTATTTTTCCCTAAAGTGGAATCACCCCAACGTTCACCAGAGTTTGGATAATTAGGCCTAAGTTAGGTTGAAATGTTTCCACTGGTTCCACACCCCCATACTCACTATCACCATCATTTCATCTCATCAGTACATGGAAAGAGCCTCCACGGAAAGTATGTACGATTAGTTCATTTTGGCGTCCCCTGGGTCACGGTTTGTTAGTACTCTCCAATCTTTCCACAACTGCGCTACGATTATTGTAACCCAGACGTGCAGTATATATATATATATATTCTTGGAGAAAGTTATTATAAGACTGTATTTTGTTTAAATAAATGATATCAGCTAACTTGAATCAATTTCAGTATATTTTTAATTTTACAAATAGTAAATTACACAATATGTTTCCGTAAAAATGTGACTTCATTGAAAAGTTTGTAAGTGACTAAAACAGTTTTTCGATTACAACCATGATGCTGCTTCATTTTGTAGATGAGCTCCGAGATATTGATTGTTAAATTGATAGACAGAGTACAACGCAAATCTTTCTGAAGATCCAGACGATTTTTTACCATAATATTGATCGTTATAAGACCTGAAAAATCCTTGCTTACAGAAGTAGGTTATATTGTCGAAAGAGGTAAAAAAAAGCCTTCCTAGTCAGAATGGGTTTGTCCTTGAACTGAGTTCAAAATTCTGAAATTTGTTTTAACACTTTTTCATATTTTTGAACATTTTTTAGATACCTTCTCGTGACCCTTAGGGACATCCTTGCAGTCCTCACTTGGGTCGTGACCCAGGGTTTGGAGACCACTGCTGTATAGTTTTTCGGTGACGTAAGGACTATTGCCGTTCTCACCCAGGATAAGATGCATGTCGCAGTATTCCACTAAATAGTAAATCCCAGTCCAGACTCAAGGTTTTGTACAACGTTTTGGCTATCAAGTTCAAGACCTTGCAGACAATACGTTGCGTTTCTATAGGCAAAAGGTGATCTGGCGGTCTAGGGGTAAGGTTTCAGACTTCTGTGTTGGGGGTCCAGGGTTCGCTCCTTGGTCCCGGCACAGATTTATCTGATTACCAAACCCTTCCTTCACCTGTGACAAGACATCTTGTGTATGTGGGGAATGCCAGGCCTCCACCGTGGTTCGGATCCCACGTTAAACTGTAGGTCCTCCATTTCACCTCACAGTCACCCTACCATTACACATTAGCGTAAGTGCGTACAACCCGAACGGGTAGTAAGACGCGGTGCTAATAATAATGATGGTAGGAGAAATGTACAGCTACGTGAACCTCATTGAGATGTTAAATGGAGACGAAAAACTAAGCCCAACATCATATTTATTGACGAACTGCACAGACTTGTCGGTACGTGTGGACATTCCCCTCCATTTTTTCTACACATGTTATTCAATTGTCCTTTTATATTGGTACACGAACAATGATCATGGAGTTTAAAAACATGGTTGGTTTAACCAATATTTGTTTTTACTGTTAAACAATGACTGATCTTTGTCAATTATCTCATGAGTTTCTAAGGACACCCCTAAATTTTTGTATTTTCAGTAACCAGTGTCTGTACCATCTTGATAGTCACGTGCTCTTAAGACATTTAGCTTGCCCTTTTTTTTACAAGACAAATTGCAAAAATCTACAGACGAGCGCTTCCTCCATGATGGATTTCATGGAACTGATTAGTAAAATGTTGTGTGTGGACCGGGTCTTAGTCTCCATTACAATGCTACGGTGTACCACTTAGTGAACCTGAACATCACAATCACAGACGTATTAAAACTAACAGTCGGATGATATTTGAACTGACTGCTACTTACTCGTTTTTATTGATTGGCGTTAGATGTCGTGCATTGTTTACCTTCTGCGGTGCACGAACCACAGAGCCCTCTGTCTTCGTATCACTTAAATAATTACTGTTAACCACAGGGGACGTATGTAAGAATACACAGGGGGGTAACTTTGGACGCAGAGCCTGCCTAAAACTACGTTATATTACTTGCTCCATTTGAATTAAAGTGAATAGTGTGAGTTAGCGGGTCAGTCAGTACCTATCCTAATTGAGCATGGGTTGATCCCCCTTTATCACTTGCCTGTGGTTATTTTGGACAGCAATTTTGTATGTATTGTACACACAGTTAAAAAGGATGAACCCCCTTAATCCTTGAGTTCTAGAATTCCTCGAATCCTCAAAGATTTCCGAGACTCAATGGTTCGAGAAAATATTGTATTTGAGATTTGAAAAAGAGAAAAAGATTTTGGTTTTATTTTTCAAATAATGTATTGCGATTTTTAGAGCTCTAATACTGCCTGTTGAAGGTTCATTCCCAACAAAAGTATGCGACGTACTTCACAACCAGACCCATAATTTAACACTTAGCTGAATATAAGAATATTATAATGAATGCATTATAACAAAAAATGCTACACATTTTGTTACTATTATATTTTCTATCAGTCTATTATATTTCCTCTCGTGTAATATCATTTAATCAAAAATTCGGATTAGAGTTTGAAATTTGTAAGTAAAATTATGATCCAGGTTCTTAAAACAAGGACTTGACCACACACTAGTGTTTTGTATATATATATATATATATATATATTTAATATATTTCTAATTAAAATATATATAAAATATATAAATATATATGTATATATCTATACATGTATATATATACATGTATAGATTAATTAATATATAAATATATATGTATATGTACATATTTATTTATATATTTTTATATATATTAATTTGAAATATATTAAGGGTGAGAACTTTCGATTTGAAATATAATGAAATGAAAAATATATTTCATTACAAATATATATGTATAAATACATGTGTATATATATGTAATGAAATAGATTTTAAATAGAATTGAAATTGATTTGAATTATTATGAAATGAGAAATCAATTTAATTACATATATATAATAAATATTATATATACATTATATATAATATTTAATTTATATAATAGATATCTATCTATATATGTAATGAAATAGATTTTTAATTTCATAATAATCAAAATCAAATCAAAAGTTCTCACCTGTAATATATTTCAAATTAATGAATATATTCAGAATATAAAACTCAATGCATTCACGTGTGTTAGAAAAACCTTTCACACACCTGGATGATCTTTTATTTATTTTTTATGTGTTAACAACAACGTTCTTTTGTTTCCCATCCCCCACCCTTATTGCAAATACTTGTGAAACATAATAGCTTCAAGAAAATTTTCCCTCTCTCGCGCTATTCTCGAATTAGACTGCACAGCTGTAGTTGGGAAGATTGGGGTTCGATCCCGGTCGGGTGCACTGAGGCTGGTTTTTCCCTAAATGGCTTTCCACTCTCCCTCCACGCAAATGTGGATGTACTCCCTCTAAATTAAACCTTACTAATCCCTAGCACGTTAGTGTAATTAGTACGTAGGCGTATAACTTGAACGGGTAGTAAGACGCTGTACTAAAAAATATTACTTACTTTACCACGCTTTCAAATCCGTTTTTGATTTGTATCTCGATTTAAAATCAGGTGTTAGGTATATATATATATATAGTTGCAACGGAAACAATTGTGGGTAATTAGAGCGGTAATATTAATAATAACAATAATGAAATTAAGTCTTATTAAAAACAGGAAAGTCAAGGTCAGACTTTCCCTCTCTCCTCTGCGGTTAGTTCGGGTCTAGCGGTAGAATGTCTAGCCTCTGGCAATGTTACTTACAAGTTATTCAAATCCCACTATTATGCGTCCGAACTCTTTTTTTTTAACATGCTAGCCGTATTCTATTAGCTGGAGTCAGGGCATGTCGTGTGTAGCGTTGGGGATAATATTTATTTTTATTAAAAGAAAGTTTTTATATAAGAACTGCGAAAACACTTTTCCTAACCTTAAACTATGAGTCAAGAATGACCCTTAGAACGAGACAAATCCTAACTCAGTGGCGAAGTATTGCCGTGCTAAAGTAGGGCTCCCAAATTAGATTCCTGTGTCCAGATGTCATTATTCATCTAATTTAAATATATTGATCACCTCCATACGGACATTATTGGAATTACATAAATTTACACGTTGTGTGTTGATATGAAATGTGCTATAGGCTGTGTGTTTATTTTTATTCCTAAATATTTAAATGAAAGACATAAAGATATACCTTAAGCTACTTTATGATTGCAATACAATATTCACAATATTATATTTAATTTGTTTTACAAGCCATGAATATAATTGATTTAATTTAGTGTTGTTATTATTATTATTATTATTATTGAAACACTGAACACAATTGTTTGCTTCATATTTGGAGTATGTAGATTATTTAATTTTCTTACAGAGCTCTGAGATTGATTTTTGAATACATTGAAATAAATTTGAATTATGCTTGTTTTTTAAAAATTAATACAGCAATTTTATTCTTACAACATAAATGAGGTAAGCGGGCCATAAAAGGTTACACCTTTCCGTGGAGGCTCTTTCCATGTCCCGATGAAGTGAGATGATGGTGAAAGTGAGTATGAGGGTGTGAAACCAGTGGAAACCTTTAAACCTAACTTAAGCCTAACCAACCAAACCCTGGTGACCGTTGGGGTAATTCCCCTTTCAGGAAATATACCCAAGGTACTAGCCGGGAATCGAACCAGGGACCCTTAGACTCGTATCCAGGTGCATTAGCCACCACACCAAATGCATTCTGAAAACTATGTATTTGGTTGTTCAAAGGTCGGCAATATACAGGGTGATTTGAAACTCTACGTACAAACTTTAGTGGGAAATAGGAAATACCAAAACAAACCTTTTTTCATTAGTGAATGTATGTCAGCAGACGTCACACTTAGGTGCTAGAGGGCGTTGTTGAAACACACATGAAAGACAGAAAGTGTGACTAACATTCCTATTCACAGCAGTTTACATCGGTGCCATCCATGTTTACATGGAATGCTCCAGTTTCACACAGTTGAGGTTGCAAACGCACACACATGTCTGTTAGGACACCAGTACGATCCTACGCAGCAGCTCTTACATTTCCATCGGCAGCCCACATATGCTAGATGCATGTCAGTCATCTCAGAGTATGTGAAATTATCCACGTTCAGGGCCACCCCAAGGGGTGATGGGCGACAGCCCGGGGGTGCCACTCCACCGATGTCATCTTAAAAAAACTACACATGATAATATTTAAAAAAAATTGATATATTGCTAAGATATATTTGATAAAGTTTTAATTTACTTGGGCGTTTATTACAACTCGTGTCCCTATTAGAACCAGTGGTGTATTATCTTAGTTTTATAGTCCTGCGCTGCTACCCGTAGTCAGATGGAACAAATTTTAACTAAAAAAAACTTAGTGATTTATTCATTTTCAAGCAATATTGTGTGTTAAGTAAAGGTACTAATGACCTTGCACAATGTTTATGGGGCTACCAACCTCCCCTCCCCCCACTTTTTTCCAACCTCTAAACACTGGCAAATCAACTGTGGTTCTTACAACCTACAGTAGCCCCATGGCTTCTTTGGTGCTGACTGACAGATGACAGCTGACTTCTGGTAGTCAACATTTAGGTATATACCTAAATTTTGACTGTCAGAAGTGACAGCTGTTAAACACATGTTTTTGCAGATCATATTGTTCGGCGTAGGGATACATAATTTGGTCTGGTAACTTTTCAAAGCCGTCAGCTGTCAGTCAGCACCAAAGAAGTAATGGCGCTACTGTAGGTACTGCACTGCAAGCTGAAAGTTATCTTGCTAGCTGTAGTAGATTGTGCTGTGGTTTTAACTCTAGCATGAAAGATTTCTTTAATTTATTGTGCCATACATTATTGACTATTAAGTGAATGTGAATTTTATGGAGGTGTTTATTAAATAGCCCCACAAGAGAGGATTGCTATCCCACCATTTTTAGAAGCTTTAGCAGACAAGGTAAAAACATTATCTTTTCATACTATTTTACTTTCAGCAAAAGATAATTAATGTTCATGCATGGCTTCGCAATAGAATATACCAATGGCGTAGCGATAGAGCATTGATGGGAGAAAGTAGGCTACCCCCCTTGATAGACCAAAATATTAGTCTAGGTTCATGCATCTAAATTAAATTTAAATGTTGCTAAAATTTTCGAAGACAGCCATTAGTGATCTGGCCTAAGCACAGTTGGAGACAAAAACATTTTTTTTTTTTTAAAGAACGAGTGTGAAATACTTGTTGGTTGCAGTGATATAGTGCATTGTTTCCAAATTTTACATCTAAAATTGTTATCAGCTAACTTTATTAAAATACAAATGTATTGTATTCATCCACACTTAAACATATGAAATTCATCCATCTCGTTATGAGTTCCTTTCAAGTTTATAGGACGTTAAGGAGGAAGGGGCGCTTAAATCAAGGTTCGCCCGGGCTCAAAATTATGCTCGAGACAAACCTGACCATGTTGACGTACCAAGTCTCATATACGAAAGACGACGGGGAAAAAACCAACCATTTGATGAGCCCCCCAACAGGGCCCTTTAGAATCAAAGGGTGACTGACGTCTGCGGGCATACATTCATTAACTAAAAAGGTTTGTTTTAGTGTATAATTATCTACAATTTAGGAGAAATAACGAGCTGGCTCTTGCAGGACTCCAGAAAGTGGTAGAAGTATTATAGAAAAGGAATTATTTGTGACAATAGTAGTTCTGCGGTCGTAGAGGAAGAGATATATAAATCGTAGATAATTAATTGGTATTCCTAATGTTTGAAGTTCATAAAAAGGCCTTGGTGCTATAATTTATCAGAGGTCTTTTCAAAATCAAATAACACCAAATATGTTTTGTTTGTTTGTAAGGATTGTTATTTGTTTTTAAACATCAATATTTTACGTAAAAAGACAGGAATAACATTGAAAAACACCAGCCCCGAAGGACTCTCGAACACTAACACAACATAGAACATATATAATAGTCTTAAAAGGGAATACTTGGCGCCCTAGCGGGCTGATTTGGTTGGTACCTTCATTGGGCTAGGGGCGGGAAAATATAAAAACCCGCCCCGTCGCACATAATGGGTCGATTTGGACCCTGGAAAAATACAACGTACAGAGAAAGAGGATGGAGACAGAAACAGTGGAAACACCAGACATGGTGGCTAGATATCTGTAAGCAAACGATGACTGCATGTCAAAGTTTTGTTACAATATAACTTATTTTTCTTCTTAAATGACATTGATATTTCATGTGGGACGTTTTTTAGGGGTAGAGGAGGGTAAAAGGTTCGCAATGTAGTTTATCACAGCCCATTTTTCTTAGATTTCCAATCAATATGACTGATATTTCAAGTCCATAGATTAATTCATTGAATTAACGATCTCTTCAGAAACCTTGTGTATGTTTTTGGTATCATTGTCTTGTTCGAAGCAGTGTCTGCGATCTGTTGGTTCATACTAGAACTTCATGGCAAGGACACTATCGACCCATTCTCTTCACAAACTTTTGATAGGTTTGCCAGATGTTTCGAAGAATTCTCGCTGTTGGAAGACGCATTAATTGACTGAATATCGAGTATACATTTTCATTTGTGAAAGTGAAATCTCACAGACAATGGTGTGGCTATTCATTGACAATCCCAAAAATGGTATCAAGTGCATACATAATATTCCAATAAATAATGTATAGTCTGAGATAGTTGGTAAAAACAGTTTTAATTTTGAATAGCTGGATGTATAGCTGGATAAATAGTTTTAAATATTATATAATTATGTAACTTGTTATGGCTTGGCATTTAGTCACTTATATGAGGCATGTAATTCATTTCAAACTACAGTATTTCCAAGTTTAACGATTATTAATTGGATAGTAATGAACCAGAAATAATTTTATATTTAATAATAATTAAAACAGGATGGAAAATAAAATAGAGAGTGCAAAATACTCGGCAATTTTTAATCATTTTTGTGTGTAATTATGAACATGACTAATGCCTTAAAACTATTTTGTTTATAAGTTCATTGACACTACTTAATTAAAATAAAAGCTTATATTTATAATCAAAATAAATGTAAACAATAAATTTAGAGATTCACGAAATTTTCATGTGTCAAGGTTCTAGTTCTGAAAAAAATTCCAAGATCTCATCTATCAAAAAGATAAATATTTTTCCTGTGTAAAAAAAAAATGCACTACGTATTAATACCCGTTTGACTTATCCGTATTTAGTTTTACTAATAGGACAAGGATGAATAAAGTAAAATTTAGCAGGAATGTACCCGCATTTAAGTGTAGAGAGGGGGGGTGGGGGAGCAGACTGTTTAGGGGGAGGGGGAAATACCCGATAAGTTTTCAGCCCAACCACTTTATTACCTGCAATCTAGCCTAGACGAAGCTGATGCCTTAGCTGGCATTTTCTCCGATGTGGTGTTGATTAACTTTAACGACTCATTAGTACGTGTAAGAAGACAAAGAATACAAATGAAGAATATTTCAATCCATTACCTGCCCAATCGCTTAGGTTCATCATAAATGGGGCCAAAAACAACTGTTTTTCCAAACCAAGGATGCCAAAAATAGTAACTTTTAGTCAAACACTCTGGATAAATATTTTGTAATGTCACAATAATTCAACATTGCTTTATATATAATAGCTTCAAGAAACTTTTCCCTCTCTCGCGCTACTCTAGTGTTAGACTGCACTGCTGTAGATGGGAAGATTGAGGTTCGATCCCGGTCGGGTGCACTGAGAGTGGTTTTTCCCTAAATGGCTTTCCACTCCTCCCTCCACGCAAATGCGGATGTATATACATGACGGATGTGTATATATATATACATATATATAAAGCCATGTTGAAATATTCATATATATATATATATATATATGAGAAAGTAGCATTATATTATTATTATTTTAACCCCCAAAACCCCCAATGATAATTTAAAAAATATATATGAAATAACATTTCCTAGACAACAACAAATTTACGTGATATACAAATAACCCAAGAATGTAGATATATGTTTAAATTTGAAAAAATGCTCTGAATGTCTTTTGGCTTTTCACGATTGAAGTTTACCATCTGTCTTGTAATCACGTGCCCGAAATTTTATTTTATCTAAGATATTTTCGAAAAATTATGTATTAGTTGAGAACAAACTAATAAATTCCTTGGTTTTTATTTGACTTTTGTTTATAATTAAATTTATTTTATAGAGGACTTTATTTGTTAAAAATGTAATTCATTAAAACAATTTAACTACACTTAAAAAATAAATTCAAAATTGGTCCAAATTAAAGGGTTTCTCCCAAATATATCTACTTTTTGGCAGTCAAAGTGTTTAGAAATAGTCTGTGTGCATGAAGTGAGGCGCGCAAGAAGGTACTAGGCCATTATGCCAAAGCAAACAGGCGCCAACCCCTCCCCCCCCACCCCACACATATATAGCATGGTGCGTATAAAATAACATGATCAGAACCGGTTGTAGTTGTAAAAATATTCTGGCAAAAAATATCTTACAAGCCTTACGGCTTGTTTCACTAGTAACTTACACTCGTCTTATTGAAAACAAGAAACTGGTTTTATATATTTTATCAAGGCCAAATTATATGGCATGTTATAAAAAAAATTGATACAGGGCAAGTATTTTAGTATCCCAAGAACTTATCTAAAGCCCATAATCTCTTTTAAAAGATTTATGGGTTTTTGAAAATCCACTAATTATCAAAAATATAGATAAAATGATCATTTAACAATATGCAATTTAGTTAGGCCTATATATATATATATATATATATCTTTATTAAGTATACATTATATTGTATATATTATATAACTAAAATTATATATACATGAGGTGAACATCTTAAGGTTCCCATTAGTACTTATGTGAAGATTCAGCTTTATAATTGTCTTGATTTTGGAAATTTAGTATCTACGGACATATAAATACACATTTTATTTATATGATGAAAAATATTGATTTAGTAATACTTTTGTATTATTTTCTCTCTAAGAAAATTTACACCAAATTCAAATTTGATCAATTTTGGTTACCAAGAAGATATTTATTTATTTTTTTCAATGTTTTGACCCATAGTTCATCTATCGGTCTTTATTCACCCCATCTTTTTTTTTCAGGAAATTAAACAATATGTTGTTTTAGCAGCCAGATTATAGGATTTTCCTTTAGAACTATTATCTAACTTCAAATTTGCCCAAATTTTGCTCCAAACAGGATATCTGAAATACTCTATATGCCTAATTAATATTTTGATCCAGAAATCGATTATAAATCTTGTGATATGTTCCTTCCTATTTCTAAAAATTAAAACCTGGAGAGTTTTTGAGTGTAAAAAGATAGATACCTCTAACTGAGGTGTGACTTGCAGGGCTCTCTCTGAACTCAGATTTTAAGGAATGTTTAAACAAAATAGGTTTAACTCGTTTAAGATAGTGTGTTGGCTCTAAGATAAAAAAAATATCTGATATTTCAACCATCTATTTTATTTTGTAGAACTCCAATGCTAGTAAATATATTTTTTAAATATATTCCTAGCAATATCAGAGTTTAAGCTTATAGTGTAGAACATATTTATTGATATATTATGATTTATTTTACAAATTCAATACACGCAGGCTTAATTTTTAAGACAAACATAACCATCAAACCCAAAATCAATATCTGATCATCTAACGGGTTATTTAGGACGGTAAATAAGATTAGTGACTTAAAGGACCACGTTCCCGAAACCATTGGAGACAAGAACCATTTTCTAATATGTTCTATAAAATATATAGAGCAATTTCTTAATGTATAATAAATAGAGGGCTAGAGGCTGGAGGGCTCGTTATACTGACCACATGACACCCTCTATCCGCGTGAGTTGGCACTATCTTCGACAGTAAACGGCAGCCGCTCAGTCAGTATAGATCGATTGCTGACTGATATCATGAAGGGTTATTTTTAAATTATTAAATAGAGGGAAAGGAGGGTGAATTTAGAAGCAAAATATTTTCTTTTGCTTACTAACGCATACAATAATTCTGATCGTCTAGTCAAAAATTTCACCTCGTTTCTCATTTCCTCTGGAGATTTTTTAGGCAATCTCAGGGTATGCTCAATCCTATGCACAGGTGTTTGGAGTTCCCCCCCCTCCCTGTCCTCACCACTCAGCTGAAGAGCTGTTGACTGAGCAAAGTTAGACTCAATGACTGAGAAAATTCGCACACAAAGCTAGATTCCAAATTTATTAGATTATCATTTTCATAGCTTGTTTTATTAAAATAATTATTTTCTTAAAACGCCGATCCAATGAAGAACCACAAAATAAATGAGGACTGTCGCCATAGCAACAGAAGTCTTCCCTCAGCGATGTAAAAAGATAAAAACCTGTTCTTTTGTGCTGGATGTGGAAAACAAAACCTTGACAAAAAGTGCAATAAAACTCTTCTAACAGGCTCACACATGCAAACACACTATTTTTACATATATAAAAACACTGACATAATACACACTTTTCGTAAGATGGCGAACATAAATTGGATTTAAACTTGTTTTTGCTTTACACAGGATGGCTATAAAGTAAAAGCTGGGTGAGGCATTTAAGGCGATTGGCCCTTTTCATTTGGCGTGGAAATGCAGAGCCATGGGAAAAAACGGTTATTTTCAAGATTTTTTTTATTGTTTTGCAATTTTCTTTTCGGAAACTGTTCAATAATAGAGGCATGTTGATTAAGTTATACTTCTTATATACACACTTCCTCTATAATTTTGACAGTGATCAAATATCGATAAAATTGGCATTTCTCAATAGAAAACTGCCGGCTTCATAGCCTAAAATAAGAAAATGTAACAATTAATAAACATCGATACATTTTCTTAGAAGAGGTGTTGAAAACATTAACATAAACATTTCTATTCGTTTTCGAGAAAACTGATATTTCCAAACGTATGATTTTTCCGCAAGACCTGTCCGGTAGCTAGCGCCATCTATGGTTTTCGTGATCCATCTGTTCTTGTTGACGTGGAAGAATACTTTGGTCGGTTGTGAAGCCTCGCCATGCCTCCCCCCCCCAACCCCCTCCTCAACCCACCATCCCGCAAAATAGGTTTTAGACAGGGTCAAGGGCCTTAGGTTCTAACACTAGAATGTCTTGAAAACGAGGGATTTTAGAAAAAAAGTTGTTTTAAACAAAAGTTTTTTTGTTTTGAGAGGGAAATAAAGTAGTACTAGCTATTTTCAATTTGGCGGAAGTCCTTGAGGTTATTTCAAAATTTACTTTAGTTTTTTTTTATGAAAACCTCTAATTTTGTTAACAGTATTTTACTACACACACAAAACACTTTTGCCAGAAACTTTTTTTGACATACATTAACAAAAATGTAGTTTGTATTTTTATAGTAATTTTTATTACATTATGTTATTCTTTATTACACTAAATGCCATATTTTTTAAATAATTACTTTAGTAAATGTTCAAAATCTCTTATCACATCTCTAGAATTTTAATGGTGTTACCTTAAAGACAAAGTGTATCAATCACTACCAACCATTCTATAAAACATGAAGCAAGAAATTAGAAATGGTTGCAGAAAATGAATATTTATAGAAATACTTTTTATAAATCTTTTATAAAGCATATTGAAAAGTGTATCGAGTTTAGTGGTCATCATTTTGAACATTGATTTAAGTATTTTATAAATAATATTGCAATTAATTTCATAAATAATAACATAATGTAATAAAAAGTTCTTTGAAAAAAAATTGTTATAAAAGAATACAAGATCTTAAAAAAAATTGATGTCAAATAAAAAAGTTTCAGACAAAAGGTTTTTTTTAGAATAAAATGGCGTTACAAATTTAGAGGTTTACCTTAAAAAAAAGTTGGTCTTGGAATAACCTTCAAGACCCCCACTAAATAAAAAACAAAGAACTTTTGTGCGAAACGATTTTTTTAAATGTTTTGTCTTCGATATATTCTGTAGTATCAATCTAAACACTTCACCCGGTATATATTCATAGAGTGGTTGGCGGGATTGGATGTGTGTTAAGGCCCGCTCTTACCTAGACGAATAGAATCGAATCGAAGCTAAAAGAATTCTCTCCGGAGCGCATATATATATATATAATTTAATAGCGTCGCAAGGCGAAGTTTGTGTTTACTGTTACTTCATTTTAAGTTCGAAAACAATGGTTAGGCCAGTGTTGTGTGTGTTATCACCAAGCGGGGCTGTGAAAATATTCGTCAGCTCGCGTGCAGTTGTTCAAGTTTGTTAGTTTTGTTTATAAAGTGAAGCTGCATTGGAACCAATCACTATAATACACGTACAGGGTTACAGATTCATCCACGATAAAAATGGCAACGATAACACGAGAGGAAATGCATAGGAAGAAATCGATGTTAAAAAATGTGTGAATGGCACATACATTTATTTGAATATTACAGTTTATATACAAGCATTTATTTATATTTGGTTACATGTTATCTAATATGTCGTGTGTTTATATTATATAAGGTTTTTTACTAGATATATCACGATACCGGTTTTATCGATACCGATTATCGATTCCAATTCTTAAACTCGATTTTCGATTCTTGAACATTTCCTATTTCACTATTTTTTCGATCTCATATATAAACACAGTGCTGCCAGTGTATTTTGATCGCTGTACATTTCAACATACATTAAAGTTAAGAAAATAAATTTTGTAGTGCTTTCTTAAAGTATTCTTCTTTAAATTTCTGTTTTTATATTCCTTAGATGATGAATCCCGAATTGCCTTTTTTCCTTAACCCAATCTATAAAACAACCAATAATTAAATATTTTTATACTTATTTTTTAGAAAAATGAGTTTATATCATCTTAACCTACACAATAATCTCGTGGATGGAAACCTTCACGCAACTGGACTTAACTTGTCTACTACACTGGACATCATCGCTGAGGAGACTTTATGGTTACTATTAGGAAACAGCGTTGTCATTCTCTCGTTTTCTTGTGGTCAATCTTTCCTCAAAAGTAATACAACGCAACATCGCAACGCTGGCCAGTCGAGGTTGCCAGTAACTCATTATCATCCCAGAACACCACCATCCGACATAACTGAGAGCGAGGAAACTTGGCAACAGTTAACTGAGAGAGACTGAAGATAAAACTTTTCTCCATAAAGCCTGCAGTTCCCTCAGACTTTTATATTGGGTGTGGGTAGCTTTTCTCTATCAAAGGACCGGTTGGCAGCACTGATGTCTAGATAGCTGGCGACCAACAAACGTCGCGTTTGCATAAATTAACCTTCTATACGCCATGTATTTAGAAAATTATCGAGACTATTTTGTTAATGGCGTTCTGTAGGACACGACGGCATGTCTTTCAGAACACGATGGCATCAGAGGCGGATTTACAATATATACCCAATAGGCACGTGCCTAGGGGCGGCGGCTTTAGGGGGCGGCACATTTCGAATGACTTTTTATTTTTCTTATGATATTTTGATTTTAATAATTACGTTTGAAAAATTATTGACTAACACTATCGAAATAGTTAAAGTTAAAGTCAGAACCACAACATTTATTTTTAAATAACTGTACTTTGCGATCGCTTTGTAACTGAGGTCAGTTTTCCCATCTTCATAATGTTAACTCACGCTACTGTAAAGGCCTAATTAACTTTCACAGAAATATTTTTTCTAATACTAACTCCCCCCCCCCCCCTNCCCTTCGTCAAAACCACTTTTCTTTGAAACGTCCTAAAGCCCTTGACAAAAAAGAATTGGGAGGGGGGGGGATGCATAATATAATTGTTCCTAGAGGCGCAACATTTTTTAATCCGCCACTGGACGGTATATCTTTCAAAACGCGACGGAAACTTAAACGGTTGACAGACGGTCGACCTCAGTGGTCTTGGGGTAAAGTGCTTGCCTCAAGATCCGATGTCCGTGTGTTCAAACCCAGCCGGCTTCGAAAGATTTTTCTTGAGTGATACAAATCCGTAGCACAACTTCCTTCGGAGGGGAAGTAAAGCCGTCGCTCCCGTATGAGACTCTGTAAGGTCTGTGAAAATAACTTTCCTGTCAAAATTGGTAGGCTCTTTCACTCTCAACCATAGAAATTATTGTGTGCTTATATAATCAGTTGGTGTGTGCACGTTAAATACCTCAAATCGATTTTTCTTTAAGTTCCCGATGATTTACAGAACGGATGACATTTTGCCATGGGATGTCACCTAACCACAAAACGTGTGTATAAAAGGGTCCTTAGTGTGCCATGGTGAGGGCAGAACTCAATCTTGGTCAGAAGCACTATCATGGTCCCCTGCCACACATTTTATAATGCGATTTATTAGTAAACGCATTAATAGGTATAGTATCACTTGGTATAACATTATCTTCATTAGAAGTAATTTGGCGTAAAGGGGCTGTGCCTAAAATATTCGTTCTAACTTACATTGATTCTATCAAACTTGATATGGCCTTAGATCAGCTAGCCTGAAGCCATTTAGCTTAAAAATCATTTATATAAATAAGCTAAGCTAATTTCACCAAAATCAGTTGTAGGCCTACTTAATTCATTTAATAAAACGTAAAAAAATTAGCTTAAAATTAACACCAAAGATAGTCAACATGTTATAGCAATCTATTCAAAAGTAGTGTGACCTAAACTGAAATTTAAAATATCAATTCGCCTAGGATAATTTAGACTAAGAAAACTGTGCATCGCGTAGATATTACAATAGGCCTATGAATATCTACAATAATTTGTTTTTATTATCACCACACCTTACGCATGAAATAATTCTATAGGGGTAGGAAAGGTATAATTTAAAGAAAATTTAACCTCATCAGCGTGAAGGAAGAGTGAGAATCGATTTAATGAAAACCACCTCAGTAGACCCGACCTAGATACGAGCCCAAATCCTCCCATCACAAGAGCTTGACAACTTAGTACGCGTTCCCACTGATGCTATGATCGTAGTAAAAATAGTAATAATTGTAATAATCGAATCATAAAATACTATATTTTGTCTTGAAAGCTCCTTTCCTGAGCGGTAGTTCTAACGACGCCACTGAGAATAGTTGATGATCCTTGTATACACGTAACTTTTATAGTGGGGTTGGGTGGTTAGGGTGTCGAGCAGGCCTACACATTTTGTCAAGTAAAATGGGCCAAACTGCTTCAATAAAAACAGATGCACGGGTAAAACAGAATTTCTTATTTATTATCAGATTAAATTTATATTGAATCAATATCAATGTAATTATTAAATAGCTTGACTATTTAAATAAATTATTAAATTAAATATCCCAGCTATTTAATCCATCATACAGTTGTAATTATACTATTAGCAGCATAAAGCCCTCCCTAGTCGAAGGTGACTGCGTTATCTGATAGCTCCTGATCTTACTTGATTACTCATTTATGTAGCTGACGGTTCCCACACGTCCATTACAGACTCTGCCTTAACATATGAGGGAAGAATGACCCTAAGTACGAGAAGACTCCCAAATAGCTCAATGATTAGAGCATTGGTGTACTAAACCAAAGGTACCGTAATCATTTCCCATGTCTAGATATAATTTTTAAATTTAAAGAATTTAATATTAATGTAATTTGAAAATTGAATCAAGACTAATGATGATGATTAAGATAATAATAATTGTATGTTAACTTTGTAATCTAGTTTCAAACAGTATTAAATATAAAGTATTAATTATGTTTATTTGATATAAAATTACATTTAAAATACTTTAATTAGAATTATGTAATTTTCTTACCATCACACAAAACTTGATGAGAGGTATTACACCTCTTTTCAGCAACAAGTTTTCCATATTCCGGGCTGATAATCATAGTAGACTTCTTAAAAAAATGTCTTCCAAATGGTCATAAATTTGTTTTTGTTCATATTCGATAAATATTTATTCAGTACGAACGTTCAAATTTGTTTTGAAACTTAAAATTTTAGGTAAGCGGCTATTAGAAGTACCCGGCTTTCGTGGTTACACCGGGCAACTGTTTTTATTTTCCTTAAAGGGGTAGAAAAAACATCTCTTAACTTTATTTATTTCGATTAAGTTTTTAGTAAATTTAAAACAAATCTAATAAAAAAAGATTAAAATTCCAGTTTCTAGGTGCTCTTGTTTGTGCACAGGGACAACTAATTTTAAAATGTCCGCCGTCTGTGCGTGGTAGATATCACTCAGCGCTCATGACAGACAAACTCTTAATTTTGTTATGCAAGCAATAATGGTGAGTATTATATCCTTCAGTGGCCAAATGGCCTAAGGCGTCACTCATATGTTAGTCTGGATTGCTGACGATGGGGAGATCAGGGTTCGTTTCACAGCTGGATCTACTGAAGATCGTTCTTCCTTAATCATTCTCCACTCTACTTCAACGAGAATGCGGGTAGATTACCTCTAGAATGCTTTCTTCCTCATCCCTACCCCATTGAAGTGATTATCATATATACCTGAACAGGTAGTAAGACGCGGTGATAATAATATTGATGATATTTCGCGTTAGGGTTACATCATTCGTAGCTAAGTTTGAGGAAAGATTATCCAGTACTAATGTATCGTTGTCCAGGGGACGCCCGAATGTTCTAATCGTACATCCTTTCTGTGGAGGCTCTTTCCATGTCCCGATGAGATGAGATGTTGGTGATAATGAGTATGAGGGTGTGGAACCAGTAGTAATTCTTAAACCTAACTTAGGCCTAACCAACCAAACCCTGGTGACCGTTGGGGTAATTCCCCTTTCGGGAAAAACATCCCAGGTACTAGCCGGGAATCTAACCCAGGGCCCATAGACTTGAAGCCAACAACTTTTTTTTCTTAATTTGAAATGTTTTTCATCTAATGCTGCTATGCTCACGACAGATATTCAACAAACGTTGATATCACCCCAAGAAGAAAATTAAACTCTCTCTTCCTACTGGAGCAATAGCTTATTAATTTTTACAAAAAACATTTTTGCTATAAAAACTATAAAAAAAACAATGTCCTTTGCTTTCGTTCCCTACACTCTCACTTATTTTCGTCTCTTTTGATATATGTGAAACTTTTAACCCGTACTCCCTTTACTCGAGAATCGAAGTGAAAGGGTTTTCCCATACCAATACACCACGGGGCCGGTTAGACGCGGTGATAAAGATAAAGATAACAAATGACGAGTATTACTCCGCAAAGTGGTCACGTGCTGCACAGAGAGTCCGGGCGGGCCGTATGGGGCTCGCGGGTTGTAAGTTGTACCTGCCTGGTGTAGAAGGTGAGAAAAAAAAAGGTGTGTGTGGAAGGGGGGTGAGGGGGAAGTAGGTAAAGACTACTTGACTCGCCAAACGTGTGAAACTCATTTGATTTCGTTTAACTCGTTTGAATTATATTATTTAAAGTTAATTTACATGATAATTTAAATGATAAATATTCTCGATATTTTGATTGATTTCTCTGATGTTTTTTGCTTGTATACCTCCTTATAAGTGACTAATTAAACACATTCATCGTAGTATCGTCCGTTCACGATAGCTTTGACCATTTTTGACATACTACAGGAACCTACGATAAGCCATGCCTTATGTATCCGATCTGTAGCTGTGTTTTATCACGTTAATAAGTGATGTAAGTTGACTTATTGGTCAAATTTAGAAGAGTAAAAAACGATCGAAAGAGGATAGATACGGAACTTTTTTTTTTATCACCACGTCTTACTGTCTGTTCAGGCTGTGTGTATGTATGATAATTACTCTAATGGTGTAAGGATGAGGATGGAGGCATTTTAAAGGTAATTTACTCACACTTGCGTGGAAGGAGAGTGGAAAACCATATAAAAAACACAAACTCAGGATATCTGGCTGAGATTTGAACCCTGATCTCCTCCTTCATCAGCAGGCAAGTCTAACACAAGAGTGTCATCTTAGATCATTTGGTAACTGAATTTATGGTAAGGAATAGTTGTTTATCCAAGAAAATGCTGGTACATTTCCTCTAAGTTATATTTTACTTATCTCCAACATATTAGTTTAATTAAATAAGGGTAAGTCCTGACAGATGCAAAAAATAAATAAAAGGAAGGTGTCAGTCAAAGTTACAGTGAATTGCTTATAATAAATATAAACTTTTTTTTTCAAAGTTACATAGCTTGTTTTTATAAAAACCAGTCTCGTTCTGAACTTAGAAATATTTGAGAGAAATCGTTAAATTATTGAACAAAAAGGTTAATTTGACTGAGAGCGAACTAGTTGGGAAGTAACACGCATCTTACGTGAAATATACTCTATAGACTTAATTTGACTATTAAATGAGCTGCGTAGTAATTTAATGGACATAGAGCTTACTCAATCTCATGGGTTCAACCAGGGCCAAGGTCGACATATTTTTTACCAAGAGATGAAAATTCGCAGCACAACTTCCTTCGGGAGCCGAATCGGTGGTAGAATGGTACAAGGTGTCACTCTCGTGTTAGACTGGCCTGATGAAGACGGCGAGATTGAGGCTAGAACCCCGGTTGGGTCTATTTGGGGTAGTTTTTAGTGAATGGTTTCCCACTCTCCCTCCACGCAAATGTGGGTGTATTTACCTCTAAAATGTTTCCTTCATCATTCCTACTCATTAGAGTTAACTATCATATATGCGTATAACCTGAAGTAAAAAATCTTCCTTCGGAGGCGAAGTAAATCCGTCAGTCTTAGATCGAGTGTGGCGTATAAATAAAAGATCTCTACTGGAAGTCATATAAGATACCTTTCCAGAAAAAAAAAATTAAGTTCTTTCTCACACACTCGTAGAGTTCGGTGCGGAAAGCAACAAGAAACTATCTCCCTTCACGATTATTACTATTATTATTATTATTAGCACCGCGTCTTACTACCCGTTCGGGTTATACGCACTTACGATAATGTGTAATGGTAGGGTGATTGTGAGATGAAATGGAGGACCTACAGTTTAACGTGGGATCCGAACCAGGGTGGAGGCCTGGCTTACCACACACTCACAAGATGTCTTGTCAGAGGTGAAGGAAGGGTTTGATAATCAGATAAATCTGTGCTGGGACCGAGGGTTGAACCCCGAAGCTTCAACACAGAAGTTTGACACCTTACCCCTAGACCACCAGGTTACCCCCCCCTCCACGACTTCCCAAGTGTATGTGCTTTCTCCCAGATGGAGTGGGCGGGGCTCTTTAACCGGTCGAAGGTCCGAGTGCACGCGCTGCTCCAGATGTACGAGGTAGCACATCAAGACCAACATTCGCAATGAATACTAACTTAATATTTTATAGCTTAAGAACGTTGTTGTCGACTTGTGACGTCATGGCTGGTCAAGATATAATTTCCCATGTTAGTTAATTCACATTTTATTCAGCAAGTTTTAAATAAATAACGATGAAACAAAAACAATAAATTATTAAATAATTATAAAAATAGTCCTACAGTGTCTCAAATAATTTTTTTTATCTTGAAGTAGTATTTTGTAAAGGTATTTTTTTTATCAATCCCCTACAACATAGGCTATTTGTCTTTGTCACCAAAATGGCCTGTAGGAGTCTTCCTGCTAGGATCTAAATTTAAAAAAAAAGGCCGTGGGGGCATATGTCTATCTATAATATTAAACAAGGGAAAGGTAATTTTTAAAAATCAAGTCAATGTTTTCAAGGCGCAAATAGTATAGTTACTGTGTAAACTCGCCAGAGGAAGAGGGGAAGTGTTATTAGTAGACAAACAAAGACCTCACAGGGTGAACTGCTTATTTATTCCCTCTATTTCTATTTCGTACATTGGTGTCTAAGTGAGATAGAGTTTAGACTGCTTAGATGCGTCAAGTTTAGATGCAACCCCCCGCTTCGCAAAATAGTCTCGAAATCAACAAGTAATCAACGTCGTTAACCGCAATGTTCGCTCGGTGCCGACGTGATATACTTGTGTGCTAAGATTTGACATTGAATGCCAGATCATACATAACTTATCCATAATTAGTGCTCTGTAGGTGGTTTTCGACATTATGATTGTTATAGTAGATTTATCATATTTTCTTCAAAAAAAAAACTGGCTTGAATTGATTAAAAAATTGATTAAAAATCACCTTTATGATCACGTGTCCTTAAAATATTATAGGCTAGGTAAGACACTAAAGGTTAACTACAATAAGAGCAGCTCGATGCGCATTGTTTGCGCAGGCTCTAGAACTGAACAAGAAAAGAAACAGAGAAATGTGCATGTGGAACAATCACAGTTTTTTTTAATCTTACAAACGAACACATTCCCTT
>CABFVX010002010.1:0-15588 GCA_902151425.1 Timema shepardi
TCCAGTGCGTCACCCTACCAACATACTCCCCCACCCCCACTAGTCAATTAAGGCCTCCTTTGTTCGATAATTTCCCTATTGTTCTGTCTCAGAAACCGCGTATTCGTCTTACTAATGTGTCAGGGATGTAGAAGGTTGAATGATAGGATTTGCGCTCGCACTTACTTGGAGTGAGAGTGGAAAATAATTTACGAAAAACCACCCTCAGTACACCCGACCGAGATTTGAACCTCGATCTCCCCATCATCGTCAATCTAATATACTGCGAAAGTAGCGCGTTAGACCACGCGGTCACCGAAGCGGGTCTTAAGTTGATGTAACTTTACTTTTTATGCAATATGCATGGGCTTGAGCATAGACAGCCCTCGTATCAGCCAATGAGAATGCGAGTGCGAGGGGAAGGTCTAGTCAATTAAACGATCAGCAGATGGAATTTAGATTATACAGGGTGGCCCACGGAAAAGTAGCCCACCTCCTATATCCAGCAGGTGCCTCACTCTGAATTAGAGGTCAATCCCCTTCCACCCATATTGTGACATGAAGAATGAGCAAATGAACTGTTTGTCTAAGGCTTTATTGACTCATTCTTCATGTCACAATATGGGTGGAAGGGGATTGACCTCCTCCAATTCAGAGTGAGGCGGCTGCTGGATATAGGAGGCTGGCTACTTTTCCGTGGGCCACCCTGTATATTCTTGCTTGAAATGTCTTGTGGGGGTAGCCATACTTGTTATCAACGAATTTTCCTTGTTTTTATCGTCAACGATTATGATTTCATACTATGAATGAAGATATAGGGGGAAACCTCACATTTTGTATTCTGTTACTTTTAAGTATATCTATCATAATATTCATAAAAATAATAAAATCATAGCCAAATAAAAATTTGACTTAAAAGTACAATCACCACTTAAAATTAGGTTAGTTTCAAGTTTCATAAGAAACGGTTATATTATTGCTTTATTTTCCGAGTAACTCCTTTACTGAAATATTAATATAATATTTATAATTCGATCTTAATCATTCCTAAATGTTTGTTAACTATAGTAATTCTACAGGTGAAAATACAATATCTACCACAACTGAAGGAATGTGTCGTTTCTCTAGGAGCTTGTTTCAATATTGCTACAACTATTAATACTCCTGCCTATTAGTCACTCTTTGATTAAACACTCAGCCCAATTTGGTGGCCGATTGACTTAAAGCAGTGGTTTTAAACCTGGGGTACGCATACCCACTTGGGTACATGAACACATATTAGGTTGTACGTACAAAAAAATAGTATAGGAATTAATGTTTTATTAACTCTGATATTTTTATTTTACGTCTAGAATAAAGGTAATGAACGGTTTTATTTGAGGGGTGGGAAAACAATGTAAATATGGACAGTGGGTCATCGCCCATACCAGCCAATGATTGACTCTTCAGACCATAAGAATACTGTTATAGACTTAATAGGGCTGTACTAAGTATCACACTTGGATTAGAACACAACTTCAAGTCTACTAGTATTTTAACTAACCTCCTCCAAAATATCTATAAATTTGAGATTAGACCCATAGGCCACAAGAAATAAAAAAATAAAATAATTTGTTAACATTCAACTTAGGATTTAGTACGGAATGTATCGGCATCCCCTTTAATTGAATTAACAACACACATTTCAAATATGTAATACGCTAAAAAATATATATTCATCAGTTAAGGTTTGAACCATCGATGTATACTTCAGAGTCGGAAACGATAGCACTGAGCTATCTGTGTTGGTAGGTTAATTATCAATAAAACATTATAGGGGTTGTTCCTTTTAATCAGGTGTTTATTATAGCTAAAAATACCTATCTCTCTCGTTCGCCTGTTGGCTAAGTAAGTAGAACTTATGCTTACGGTCCTAAGGGGCCTGGGTTCGATTCCTGGTACGGGCAGGATATTTCTATTCTCACACAGGTTTTTTTCCCTTTTTTCGGAAAATAGTGCTTGGAGGGCTGGGATGTTTTGCTCCCACGGCACAGATGTGGGGGAAGGGGTGAGATCTAGACAAGACTGAG
The DNA here is from genome assembly GCA_902151425.1 of Timema shepardi. NCBI lineage: Eukaryota > Metazoa > Arthropoda > Insecta > Phasmatodea > Timematidae > Timema > Timema shepardi. The sequence continues at coordinate 2,049 of CABFVX010002010.1, forward strand.
GCGAAAGGTAAATGATGTTTACAAGTTGACGTCATCTACTAGTGTTGGTCCCATTTGATCGACTCGGGCTGGGGATGGATACAGGAATGTTGGTCGTTGTCTCAGTTTTCAGATAGTTCTTGAAAAAGAGGGACGCGTTGAAGTCTGTATCTTAACATGGCTGTAGGCTACCATACAGTTTGTGAGGTTATGCTTCACGAATATCGGGTCCATAGAAAAACTATATATTACATTTCTTTTGTAATTAGTTTGGGCTAGCTTTCAAATAACATGCATGAATATATTATGACGATATAAATGTTCCAGGTTAATTAATTTATAAAATTAACTAATATAAACTATAAGGATTGATCTAAAATTCATGTTTATTTGACCAGCATGTTTGTTATGACATCATTTGACACGATTACTTTACTTCCCATCTATTACTGCTTCCAGGGTATTTTTTTTATTAAAGTCATATATGTTTCGATTACCGGCTGGGTAGACCTGTCGTAGCTTCATATGGATTATAGTCTAACTAGGACAGGAACAAAATCCAATTTCCGGCCGTTAACTTGTCGATGTGAAGGAGGGGTAGACCCTTATTTCACGAGCGATTATTATGGGTATCGAACCCGAGACCCTTAGATCAGTAGGATGACATGCTACTGACTGAGTTAAGGTGTCGGACTCGTGTGATAGGGTTATTGAATTTAAATATATAAAAAAACAATGTTAAAATAGCAAGAACGGTATTTGATTGGTAAAGAATACGATCGAGAAATGGGTGCTATTAATAGGTCAGTAAGTTGGGACATTTCGTCTGTTTTCCAGGAATATACTTACCTTACATGACGATAATACATTTAGGGTGTTGAAAAACAAGGTGTTTAGGAAGATTTGGTCCAAAAAAGGATGGGTTTAAATTTTCTTTCTCACTGATAACTAGTTATTTATATTAGTTTTGGAAAAAATGTTTACCCCACCCCCACTCCCCCTTTCTTCAACTACTCTTAGAAATTTTATTTTTAAAGATCTATTAGTTGTCTCTACCCGTCTGTTAAATGAGGAAAACAGCTCATATATACGATTTTATTGATGACCACAATGTCCCAACCCCAGTTTCACTGCCTTGAGCGTTTAATTTAGACAAACCCCTCCTTGTCAAATTTCAAAATTCTAGGTCCAGGCAGGGGTTTTGGGAAATAAGGGGAAGCGTCAGGGTTTTCATCTTTATAGAATATATACCACAAATATAATTTAAACTTATTACACAAAAAGACTGACGAGGACTGTAAGATTGAGGTTCGAACCCCTGTTGGGTGCACTGAGGCTCGTTTTTCACAATCCCTCCAAGTGAATATGGATACACTACCTCGAAATTCAACCTTTCCCCTTCTCTAACACATTAGCGTATAATCAGTTCAAAGTGGATTTTTGAGATAATGATAAGATAACGACCAAATTTGGTATATCTCATTGTTAATTTTCAATCTATACTTTTGATATTCTTCTGGGTCACCCCAATGGGAGTCCCATCTCTCAATAAACTATTATTTTTTTTGCTTATGATAAACCACGAACACTCATCGTAGTTTATCTGCTATTGTACGTAGTATAGTACCATGGCTATCCAAATATTACAAAATTGCGATTTACTTTGTTTTGAGGGTTAAAATTTGATTACTCTTCATCCACAATAATTAAAAAAAAAAAAAAACCATACTTCACGCACAGTGAGCTACTTATTTGATTGTTATGGTGACAATTTTGAACAGTTTAATATTTATTTACTTTTCCCACCACCCCTTCGGGTTCAGATTATTGATGAGATGTACATAAATTTGTACGGAAAGTGTAAAAACGCAATACACCTGTCAGGATTCGTACCCCGGTATCCCCATCAACGACAATCCATTATAGAACGAAAGTTGTGTAGAAACAGAATTAAAGAAGCGTAGATTTTAATGACCCGATATCGCACTCGTTGAGAGATTATTATATTCAAAAAAGAACAACCTCTCTTCAGTATTCTTGTCGAAGATAAGATTCAGTTATACTAATCACGCAACCAGCTCTGCTAGGGTAAACTTATTTAAAGCTTTTTATAGCTTTGAAGTATTTAACGTGCACTTTCTGATCCGATTGATTATATTCACTGATTTATCTGATCGCCAAACCCTTCCTTCACCTCTGACAAGACGTGGGGAATGCCAGGCCTCCACCGTGGTTCGGATTCCACGTTAAACTGTTGGTCCTCCATTTCATCTCACAATAACCCTACCATTACACATTAGCGTAAGTGCGTATAACCCGAACGGGTAGTAAGACGCGGTGCTAATAATAATAATTATTATTATTATATCCACACGCGAGGATTTCTATGAACGAGAGCGAAAGTGCCTACAATTTTGCCTGGAAAGGTATTTTCCACACACCTTCCAGGGTTCTTTTACATGCCACAATCGACATGAGACCGACAGCTATACTGCCCTTCGCGACTGGATATTGTTTCAAAAATAGTTCAAGTCGTATCAAGGTGATAACCAAGTCAATTTTATTGCCACAGGGTTTTTAGTAAAGCCCAACTTTGGAGAGACTTCAACCACTTGACCAGGACATCGAGACAATAGCGTCCATATGTCCCCCGAACGACGTAAATATTTTCAAAGCGATATATTTAATTTTTGTGGTTCATTTAAAACTGCAGATGAGTCGTGAAGTCTCAATTTGTTCTCTTTACCACACGGATGGTCTGGTCACGATGTCTAACTTGTCAGACTCACCATATACTGAATTGTCAACAATGAGAAGATAGTGTTCCTTATCTCGGTTGGACGTACTAGACAAAAACTCCCCCTCCCATACGTTAATTTATCTGTGGTTCTACAATCACTTCTTCACGCTAGACAGGATGAACTTCCTCTTCCTCACTCTTTAGATTAAACTGTTAATAAGCCCTCATGCCCTGATTTAATTAAATGTTAATGTATAAACTCCATGGCGTCAGGCGGCAATCAAAACTTGAGCGGCCACTGTCTGTTGGCGAAGATATTGCAAACTTTCGCGGATTAAGGGGTGGTATTTGGTCAGCACAACAAACCCTTCGGCCGTTTAACTCAGTTTTCTAGACTGGAGTCACTACTCTTTAATTGCAATACACCTTTATATTTAATTAGATAAATAGTATTTTAGCTTAGTCTTGAAATAAAGAGGTCAACCTAGCGGAGGGTTATTAGTAAGAATGTTGATTAAACGGTTTGCTTAATTAATAATGTACCCAAAAATAATCATGGGGGTTGGAGGGTAAGGGCTCAAATTTTCCAAAAAAAAAAAAAAATGTATACTAACAAACGATTATAAGTGGAATTTTTACCCTCGCAGATAAAATAAAAATAAAAAGTAGTTTTTAATTATGTTCATCCGATAATTTCATTTGGTATACAACCCCCCTCGCATCTCTCCCTCCCCCCCAATTTAACAACAGTGCATAAAACACTTGCCCGTTATCTCCCCTAAATCTTAATATAGACAATTCCTTCTAGAGTTATAACTTAAGTTTGGAATTGCTTAAAATTAGTCTCGTTGTTAGATGATTTATATTAGTTTTAACTCGCATTATTATAGATTAAATACAAAACATTATATTTACTATCTAAAACAAATAAAAAAGGAGTTGTGTTTTGGATGGCAAGCCTGTACACGTATTTTGAGAAAACATTTTTATTTCACATTTTTCTTAATATGGATCATGGAACGTACAATTTCAATAGTAATATTTTAATTTTAATGGTATGAATATTTATAGCTTTTAAACCTGTTTTTAAGTATCAGCTTGCTATGTAGCTTTGACGAAACATGACATTTTAATTTTTTAAATAAATGTTAAACAATTTGTAATCTCAATTATTATCTAAGACAACAAAGATGCATAGTAATAATAAACTTAAGTTTTTCATTTATAAAAAAACAAACATTAAATCAGTTGATTTTTACCTACGGTTAATGCCTACATTTTCATTGAAAAAGGCGTAACAAAATGGTCTACTAATCCTATTGTAAATGTATTGGGGTTTTTGTCTAACTTGAACAACTCTTGAAGCTAGTAACAAAAAAAAATCACATCTAAAGCATGATAATGGTTGTAAGAATCCATCTCACACAACCTTACTCTTTAGAAAGATATAATACATTGGAATTATTATTATAAGGGTGATGTTTCTATAGATAGCAAAATTCAGTAGTTTTTGGAGCACATTCTGTCTTAGGAAAACTGATAAAAAAAATTTACTACGGAAAAAAGTCCCCAAAATTCTTCCTACAACATAGAAGTTATTGTAAAAATTTGCCAATAACTTTTTTTTAGGTGTAAGTTTGTCTATCATTTTTTGTAGAAGTGCGTGTGTGTTTGGTCAAAAAATTTCACAGTGCAAAAATAACACTATTTTTTTACGTTTTATAAATACAGAAGATAAATATATATATTTGTGTTGATTATGTTTTGAGTCCTCATCTAAATACACAGTATTATCTGTTACCTCTATAAAGAAAATGCGTCCGCCATAATATAAGAGCGACACAACACACAACTTTTTTTAAAAGGATGGGTTTATAGTTCCAAGTTGAGTTCACAGTCCCGGATCTTAAATAGAGTCCCGGGAAACTGCATAGGGACTGTTCACATACTCGCGGTCTCCCGCAAGTATTGCACTTCCGGTTTAGACCGGTTTCCGTTGGGTTCTTTTACGAGAAGAATGTTTACTCAAAGGGAGGTTGAAAATTGGTCCATAGGTCACGCATCATTCACTAAAACAGTTCACGTTTTTTTTTATCGGGTGTGTGAAAGGGGGAGGGTGGCGATCAACAATGTGCCCATATTCTTCAGTCAACAGATTCATGAAACTGATGTTTTGGGACGACAATTAAAGGGTAGTACACTTTTGGGATAATTAAAAAAAAAATAGCTTATCTCCTCTTAGAGTTCGTGTTGGTATCCTCGCCTCTCCGTCAAGCTTCCTTCGCGGTAACGGCCAATCACGTGGCTTCTAGTTGCGATGACGTCATGTTACCATTACAACGCAATCCGAAAGAGAGGGGGCTCTTTTTTTCATCATTGCTGAGAAAAAAAAGAAAATCGATGGAAGAAGGAATTAGGTTTTTTTTATTCTTCAGTTTTTAGCACTAACTTAATATCGATGAAACCACTTTTTTATTTTTTGATGTATTTAGAAAATAGAACAATGATATTTTTATTGCACTGCTGGAATGACGAAGAGGTTGAATAAGGGATGTACTTGAAGCAGAAAGTAACGAGTCTCGTGTTCCTAACGATGCCAAACGTTTCAGCCCGTTCTAGAGGGCAGGAAGAGGATCCCCTACTCCCTGACGAACACGAACTCGTTGTAATGGTTCCAACGGTTCTCTTCGGAATCCACCCCAGGTTTGAGCTCGGCGGCCGGTCCCCCAGCCGTACCGGACCCGCAACTTCCCGCCAACTTGAACCCTTGATCTTGAAGCATGTCGAACGCCTGCTCGATGAACGCGTGTTTCAAAAAGAACCTGGAGGTATACCGATCCGTTAAACCGTGGTCCGGGTCTCGACTCTCGTTCAGGGTCTCCCCGAACACATCACGGCATAGTGCCACCCTCCCGCACACCAGGATCCTCGACAGCTTCCTGAACTTGACGTCGGCAAGACCGTCGCGGCCGAAGGCGAAGCTCCCCCGGTAGCCGACGGTGATGAACCCGGGGGCGCGGGACTTGACCGGGGCGACGTCCGACCCTCCGACCGCCTCCGTCATTCCGGGGAAGCCGAAGTGCTCGGCCTCTTGCCTCAGGCGTTCCTTCTCGCGGAAACTCTCTGGTAATACGAGAACGTCGTTGCGCAGGTAGTCGAGCACGTAGCGGAACAAGACGCCGTCTCGGTCGAGGAAGTACTTGCCCTTGGCGTCCCTGGTCGGAGGTGGCGCCTTGCCCGAGAACACGTGGGCGAGGAGGGAGCCGGTGTGTTTGGTGAGGGTGCTGAGGGCCGTCGTGTAGAACACCCCACCAACGTTGAGCTCGACCACCGGCGGGAACTCTGAGTCGTCCTGCATGTTTTTGACCTGACTGGAGGCGGTGACACCTTGTCGCGTTCACTTCCTCCGTCTAACTGCGGCTACCGCTGATTTTGATCATCCTCTGCTCTTCGCAGCCGCGCGACTGAGGCGCTCCTCCTCGTCTCGTCCTCCCCTCCCCCTTACAACCGCCTCTCCCCTCGTTTCTTTCCCCTACCATCTTGTGGTTCGAGCCCCGAGCACACTACCCATCGACCGAGTCATCGTCATTAATCACGCGCCCCACGCTCTCGATGATAATTAAAAACCAAGTGCCGTAATTAAATCTGTTCTGGAATTAGCCCGCTCTCTATCTCGCGTCGTAACCGCCCCTCCCTCAGGAGATACGACCTTAACTCCTGGGCTCGGTCTCAGATCCATCTCTCACTCTGTCTAAAGCCACTTTCAAAAAGTCGAGTCTCTTGCGTGTTTAAATTCTGTCAGTTTTTTATATGCTAACTAAAGATAATTTAGTAAAAACAAAAGTTAAATGCTTTGGGTAATACCCACTTAGGTAGCCGAATGTTCTAAAGGTGTCACGTTAGATTGGACTGATGGTGTTCGAATCCCGCCACGTCTACGTAAGGGGTTTTTCCACTCTCCCGCCACGCACGTGCGAGTACATTTCCTCTAAATTCAACCTTTTATATACCTAGTGTAACTAATATATCGGCATACTGTTAGTAGGCGGTGACCTGGTGGTATAGGGGTAAGGGGTCAGACTTCTGTGCTGGGGTCCGGGGTTCAATCCTCGGTCCCGGCACAGATTTATCTGATTGCCAAACCCTTCCTTCACCTCTGACAAGACATCTTGTGAATGTGGGGAATGCCAGGGCTCCACCGTGGTTCGGATTCCACGTTAAACTGTAGGTCCTCCATTTCATTTCACAATCACCTTACCATTACACACTAGCGTAAGTGCGTATAACCCGAACGGGTAGTAAGACGCGGTGCTAATAACAATAATAATAATAATAATGTTAGTAGGCACGGTGCTATAGGGGATGTGGTGGTTGGAAGAATTTTTTTCTTCAAACTTTACGTTCTTTGTAATTTTCTCGTCCTTTATCTACGTTAGTTAATTGGTGTGTATTATCGCTGAGCAAACTTCATCTCACCCCATTCATCCCTATCACGTAGATAGCCATTCATAACTTTTGTGCAATTCAATATGTATAATAATATTTAGCACCGCATATTACTACCCGTTCGGGTTGTACGCTTTAAGTACTAATTACGCTAGTGGATTAGGAATTAGGAGGGTTGAATTAGAGGAAGTGAACCCGCATTTGCGTGGAGGCAGAGTCGAAAACCATTTAGGAACCCCCAGTTCACCCGACCGAGATTCGAACCTCAATCTCCCCGTCCTCAGCAGTCGAGATCAACACGACAAGCACCAATATTTATAGAAGTTACTAGGTACACCTACATGTATTCACATGTCAACTAATGTACATGTGATCTGAGGCTGTAGGACGTACCGACAGGGATTCCATTCTCCACTACACGAGCGTAAAATGAATACCACTGGCCACATAAACAAATTACCACTAAGGAACTAAATTGTTCAGATACAATCTGACATTTTCTCTCATTTAGTCAATAATAATATAAGAAAAAATTGATTTCTATAAACTAACCTCAAATAAAAATTGAGTTAAAAAACGCCTAGGTGGCGTAGTATTTGGCTGACGCGCTAGGAGGATTGGGAGATAAAGGTTCGAATCTCGGTCGGGTGAAGTAGGGGGTGGTTTTCCTTCTCCTTCAAACGCAAATACCGGTTCACTTCCTCTAGATTAAAACTTCCCAATTCCTAAACCATTAGCGTAATCAGTACTTAAGCTTATAACCCGAACTGATAGTAAGACGCGGTGCTTAAAAATACATGCTAAGCAATCGTGCAAAACATTTTACAGATTGGTACCTATTTTGAACCAAATTGTTTAAGCCGATCTTAAATTGACAAAAAAAATCAGTCGTCAGTAAATTACGCTTAGAGCTAGAATCAAAATCACGAACTTACCTTGTATATAAAATTTGAACAAAATCTACCGAACAGATTTGATTATAGCCCCAAGTACATACAGACAAAATTAATATGTAAGCCACACTTTTTTTTTATTACGGGATACATAAGACGTCAAGTCAAGATTTATTTCTAATCTTGAGACTAGAAATTTTCACAATTTTAATACAAGTAAAATGAAAACTAGCATGCTTCGGCTTTCCCTAGTTTCAAACCGACAAAAATCTTTCACAGATGTTAGGCAACGCTATAACACCGTAAATATTGCCGAGAGTTATCTGATTGTAACGAACACACACGCTTACTGTTATATATCTTGTCGCGTGTCACACACGCTTCTTGACGTATGTAAATTCCACCTGAGGACCCCCCCTCCCCCCACTTTTCCCTTAACACTTCAATCAATTCAAGGAGGGAAGTGGTTTATTTTTAGTTATCTTACCTATATAAACATTTATATCGGTTTTAGAATTATGTGCCACCCCATTTCCTAAATCGTTAAACATAACTAAACGACATGCAAGAAATGTGAAGTTATATCACATTCTCTTCCGTAGTTCAAGCACGAGAATTCACTTTGGTATTCATAGCTCAGTCTTTTTTTTTTCTTTGCTGTGTGACCTACTACCCGTCCGGGATATTCACATCTAATTCCACTAAAAGGGGCGAGTACGAGGAAGGTAAAATTTAGATCCAATATACTCTCATTTTTTTTGAAGGAAGAAAGTCCATTCATATAAATATAAAGCTCTTCAGTGGACGAACGGCTTAAGGCGTCACACTCACAATAGACTTGCCTGCTGATGACGGAGTAGTAATGGTTCGAAACCTAGACAGGTCTACTAAGGGTAGTTTTTCCTAAATGGTTTCCCACTATACCTCCACGCAAATGCGGGTAGATTACCTCTAAAATGCTTCTTCCTCATCCCTACTCCGTTAGAATAATTATCATATATACGTATAATCTGAACAGGTAGTTAGACACAATGATGTGAAAATATATAATTATTTTAACAAGTACGGATATAAAAAATCAGTATACTTTCATATTTAAAATTATTTTTTATAAAATCTTTTAAATTCAAATTTAGGATTGCTCATTACATTAGGGCAAAGAGAAAAAAAAGAGTCATGGCTTTTCAAGTCTCGTAGCTATTTTCGTCATTAAAATAAGTGTACGATAAAACTGTATACACTTTCTATAATCTTTAGAGTTAAGGATAAAATGTTTAAAAATCAATCAATAATATTATCCTTAAATGAATTGTTCCCCGAAAAACAAGTATGCTTATATGTATCATGTAAACACTTCTTATATATTTATTTTGGTTAGAGCCATTTACGAACAATTTCAAATAAGAAATAAAACTTCCGTAAACTACACTTTTTTCGTAAAAAAAACAACCTTGTTTTTCATGTCAAATACTTACCAGATATTTAGTTTGAAAATTCACAATTCTGTGCTGGGGATCCGGGGTTCAATCCTCGGTCCCGTCACAGATTTATCTGATTGACAAACCCTTCCTTCACCTCTGACAAGACATCTTGTGAATGTGGGGAATACCAGGCCTCCACCATGGTTCGGATTCCACGTTAAACTAAAACTGTAGGTCCTCCATTTCATCTCACAATCACCTTACCATTACACATTAGCGTAAGTGCGTATAACCCGAACGGGTAATAAGACTCGGTGCTAATAATAATACACCGAGGTGGTGCCTCCTGTTGCCCGTCGTAGAACGCAGTTACTTGCGATTTCTGTAGTACGCCACAAAGAACTCGCCGGTCTGCTACAAATATAGGCCTACTATCGAGAATAGTTGTGACCGTAGCTCATCTCATTCTTGCCAAAGAACAGATATAGGAGACGAAGACCTTTTATTCTCTTCTTCAAATTGGGGGCGTCAACATTCATAGCTCTCACAGTTATTAGAAAATTACTACCCTAGATAATAAAAATGTTCTTCTTATAATCACTTAAATGTTGATCCCAAAGTATTTAACTACCCCCCTTTGATGAACTTCACTTTGCTCATTTGACTAATCCATCTTAAAACACTTCAACAATGCAATATAAACAATTTTTAAAAAAACTCAGAAGAGCAGTGGTATGGAATACAACGAATAGTACGTACAGTATTGTTGCCTTTGTTCCCATTGCCTGCGGGAAGGTAGGCAACACGCAACTTCTGTAGCCATGTCGCATGCGGCAGAACTTAACCTGTGACTTTAGCGCATTCTGACCCGCTTCTTTATAGTCCGTCTGCAACCAAACGCAACTAAACAATAACTTAATTTTGTCTGTCTACAATAGCTTACGCAAACATAATCGTATGGCGGGAGGAGATGAACATTGTCCATCTCTTAAGTTTATGTAGTTGCGTTGGATTGCATTCAGCCGATAAAAAACCAATATGGATAGACTACTAAAATCAAATAATATGAAGCTATTTGGTCTATGACAACAGTTCTTGGAAATGTATATTACAGAATACAGGATTTTCAATTAAAATAATATATTTTAATATTTATTTCTTATTTGAAAACATTATTATGAATTTGACTTTTATAGTAATGTTTGCTGTTTGTTCCTATTGGTTGAAATTACATCTTACGACTTTACATTGTAGGCAGTCTGTTTTGTATTTAAGATAAACTTAATTACAATTGCGTAATTGCGAGTCCGACAAGCGGGTATGTTGGGTTGTAGACGGGCTATTAGCCACATGGTCTAAAGCGCTACTATCGCATTGATTGAGGTTCGAATCTCGGTCGGATGTACTGAGGATGGTTTTCAACTCCACGCAAATGTACTTTCTATAACATACAACCTTTAACATCCCTAAAAACCGTTAGCGTAATTAATACTCAAGCGGGTAGTAAGACGTGATGGTAACAATAAAATAGCGCATTGTACATACTGTCTTGGTGTAATACCGCCTTAGTTTCTCGCTCCCTATATGATGAAATGTAGCGTATTAATTTCACCGACGCATTGAATTGTGTGATCTCTACTGGCGTGGAACGAATATCCTGTCGTTCCAATACACACCTCGTTTGTCGATAACGGCTATACCGAACAATGGCCGAGTGTCGGCAACAACCACTCCACAAACAAGATAGGAACGAAATTAGTCGGCAAAGAGAATTAATTTTCATAAAGAGTTTTAGTACGAAATGAGCTATAGTCAGAATCTGGTATGAAGAACTTTAGAACTTCGGCTAGCATTCTTTGAATTTTACTGCAGGTTTAAAACGTAAGGCTATTCCTTTTTAACAATGATTCTTGTTTTATCAACACGGATTTTCATAATTGTTTATAAGATTATACACTAAAGATGTGTCATAAAACTAACAAATTTCGAAAATATTCCAAGGGGAAATCTCAGTTACGAGTTATTCAAAATCAATGTTAGTTTATGAAATTATTTATTTAAAGGATTATCGTATCAAAATTTACAAATTTTCAATAGTGAAGCCGAAACTTAATCAAATTCTACGATTCTGCTGAAATGATTTATATGATAGATTATATTTAAAAAATGAACTAGATTTTAGAAAGATTGAGTGTAAATTTCAAAAATCCGTCATCTCAAAATTGACAACGCCAGATAATATTTTACATTAATACTAACTATAAAAAATAACTGCTGATCACTTGACTTGACACATGAATAATGTATAAAGGTAGTTTTGTGTAAATTTTTGGAACAAAAATCGTACTAAAGAATGTATTTTGCAAATAATTATCTAGACGGAAACAATTAAATAAAAGTTATTGGTTTTAAAAAACAAAAATCGTGGTTTTTTTTCAACATAATTCTGGCAAAGTTCAAACTTATCTGCGATGCTAGTTTTATTAAAAAAAAATAATGTAAATACCTTTGTTCGTCAAGATTTTGGTATAAGCAGGATCCTTTTTCATACACTCAATTTAAAAAAAAAAGATTTGTTATGCATTCCTTTGGACTTAATATTTTCCCATACATATTTTGGCCAGAAGTGTATTTTATTAATATAATGATTGGTTTATTTGCTGCCCAACATAGCATACACAACGGTAACCAAAGAGTCTAAGACAATTTCTATTTTATGTATGTAGAAACGGAAGAGGATCGTCAAGAGGCAACACACGCTAAAGCCACGTGGTAGGCAACAGCATAAACTAGTTTGTAAGTTTCATCCTGATATGGACATGTGTTTGGAAAGCCCGCGTTAGTTACCCTTTCACCCCCATCAAAAATGGGAAGGTTTAATTTCTACTTAAAGTAATAATTAAAAACGCACATATAAATATGTAAAAACACTGCAAATTATATACAAACGGAGAGGGAAACATATTCCCGACGCCTAAAATATTTCATGTCTGAACTAAAGTGAAGCTAAAATGATAAATATGTCAAGTTTATGAAAATGTCTCCAAAGATAGACAGAAACGATTGGAACGCCGACCTCACTAAAGTCTCACCCCCCCTTTTCCATCCACTTCCCCTGTCTGCTGGTTTCTTTTACGGCAAGCGACATTGATCTTGAATACATTTCGGCGTGACCTACACTGATAAGAAGATATTATGTGAACACTTTACTACGCATACAAAGGGGACATTTCCTCACACTCTAAGCTGAGGTGTAGAGAATATAAGTTAAGGACAGTTTTTTTTAATATCTAAACGTTCTTTTGGGCAAAAATAAATAAAATATTTCTCCAGTAGGAATATAGAGTTTTGTTGAATGATCTGTCAAGGAAGGGTGTGCTAGAATTTAATTACAACTTTTTCTCTTAATTTAAAAAGTTTCTCATCTAATGCCATTATGCTCGGGAAGGAAAAAAATTAAAATAATAAATGACGGAACAGGCAGAGGACTGGCCGCATTGGAGGTTAAGTTCACTGACAAAAGGAATGGACCTGTCGTAAGAAAGAACACATAATAATATGCTCATGACGGATATTTAACAACTGTTGATATAGCCACGTGAAAATAATTATAAACATTATGTTTTGTTGCAAATGCATAAATGATGACCTTTTCCCGTGTTCCTTGGCTTAGTAACTTCTTCAGAAGGATATGGCGATTGGAATCGTCCCAATTAAATGGATGTAAATATTTCTGAAAAAAAAAAAAGCTTTTAATTCGTCTCTTGTCAGAAATAATGCTTCGAAAACAGCCGTACAAAGGAAATGCTTTGCTGACACTGACCGTGTCGACTACTTCGACACGAATATTTGGCACCTTTCTAGTAATTATACCGTCGTGTTGAATGTATCTAAAGCAGATATTCCATCACCCACACCCTATTCTTCATTTTTACCGAGTGACCAGATTTTTATTTATTTCTTTAAGATACGAAAACCAACATGCTGCCCGCAAGATACAGACCCCAAAACGACGATGCTGTTCCCCTTGAAAATGTTCGCGTATCTCCCCCCCCCCCCCC
>CABFVX010002010.1:15597-27501 GCA_902151425.1 Timema shepardi
CCCCCCTCTCATATCTCTGGGACTCGCTAATCCTCTTGTTGAGGCCCTCTCTACTAACTAGATGTCCCGAGGATCAATACTAGAGGAAGGTCTGGCTCAGAACATTGGAACTGCGCAGCTCGCACAGCGCAAGTGTGTGAATGTATGTGTGTTCTGTACCGACTGAGCCATTGCTCCCGGTTTCGCCATCCCAGCCCCTACCTCTCTTTCTCTCTCGCTCGTTCGATCAATGAGGTCAAAAAGAGAACCGCTCGCCACCACCCCTTAGGGCTTTTTTTTAAGGGTATGTAGAATAGATCTCCTCCCCCACCTACCTCTATACTTCATCAGCGTAACGCATTCTCTAACAGAGCCATTCACCCCCCACCCCATTCTTTTCTCTGCTTGTCTCCTTCATTAGCAACTTTACTGCCCCTTGCTATTCTTCATTACCTGCGGCTCAATGCACCCCCCAACCCCCAAAACCCTTGTTCCTGTCCTTTGTGCTCTTTACAGCTTCCTCGTCTAAGTTAACCTTGGGGTTATAGTGGATGAATTAGAAAAGTCTGGTAGAATTAAAAATATACCAAGGCACGACTATATATTTACAGTCAATATGCTACTAATATATATATTTACAGTCGATATACTATTAATATATATATATATATATCTTTTGAAGTGGCAGTTGGTAAAATTCGACTCATTCTACGACAGCTAATGTGGCTTTTTTGAAGTGTTGGAAAACACAAAGTATGTTATAAGTGAGAAGTAGCACTACATCCAGAAAAAAACCAGTACTGTATTGATAAATAACCAGAAGTGATGATTTTAATATATTATTTACTATTTAGATTATTAATTTTACAAGTACAGTGGTATTCTTAGCTGTTTTAAAACATTAGCTTTTTTTAAACCACCACGTTTTACTACCTGCATATGTACTAATTACGCGAATGTGTTAGAGGAATGAGGGAGTGTACCCGTATTGGCGTAGAGGGAGAGTGGAAAATGATTTAGGAAAAAAACCACCATCAGTACACCAGACCAAGATTCGAACCTCGACCTCCATGTCATCGGCACTCTAGTCTACTGCGAGAACTATGCCTTGTATACTTCATTCATGGTAGGAGTTTACCTCTGAAAGGTCTTTTTTCTTACCAATATCCTACTATATAATAGATTTCTGATAGGGAAAAAAGTCCTTTCCCAGGTAAACTCCTACCGTGAACGAACCATGAGGGTACCATCTTAACTGAATCGGTCATTTCGAAAAGCCTTATTTCCGAAGAGAATAGCTTCGGAAATATGGCATTTTGAGGGGATTGTTTACATACACAAGGACAAATTATTTTTATTATTACCACCGCGTCTTACTACCCGTTCGGGTTATACGCACTTACGCTAATGTGCAATTGTAGGGTGATTGTGAGATGAAATGAAGGACCTACAGTTTAACGTGGAATCTGAACCACGGTGGAGGCCTGGCATTCCCCACATTCACAAGATGTCTTGTCAGAGATGAAGGAAGGGTTCACAAGGACATAGGAAGCTAATTTGGGTCCACCAGGAAACTTTACTACACCTGGTCCAAAAAATGCCAGGGGGTCCCTAGGACCCTCTCTGTTTCTACTACGCCTTTGCCTAGTGAAAAATATATGTTTTCATGTGTTCTGTACTATTATTAAAAAGTGAAAGTTTTGCAATTTAAAAAAATGGGGTTATCAAAATTGCTAGTAAATTCATTACTTCCCCTGCAAACATTTTTTTTTTCAGGAAAAGCCATTTAGTAAATACTAACATGTTGGGCTATTTTTAGGTATGGATATTATCGATCAAAATGTTACATTACTTGTATGAATACTTGAAAATAGATCCAGTAGTTTTCCTAGCTTTCAGATAAAAACTTTCCAATTTAAATTAGATTGTAACTATCGACCTTAGAATAAAACGGTCCGCGTCGCGCTAAGCTATCAAGTCCAAGCGGCCGCATCAATTGTTCAAATTAAATAATTTATTCCACATATCTGATTTCCCAGTAAATAGGTGGAATTAAAACCTGACCCTTGTAATCATCATGTCCGAGCCCCAACGAGTGATTCCATGAAAAAAACCCTGACAGGCAATTACCTAAAACTATCGTAGTAGACTAGGCTGTCTATGAAAAGGAGATTGGTTTTACACTCTCATTCCACGCCAATGTGGATACACGTCGTCTAAATTCAACCTTACTCATCCTTAAATCATTATCTTAGTACATATGCGTATAGCCTGAACGTTAATATAATATTAATATAAGTAAGAGTAAAACAAGTTATATCAACAGTAAATAGACTGCACTGACTGAGAAGGATTTTTCCTAAATGACTTTCAGCTCTATCTTCTCCTCTCCATGCAAATATGGGTAAACTTCCTCATCCCTAAGCCCGAATATCCTGGTGATGCGTATCATATACTCGTAAACCTCCAATGTGGCAAAGATAATGGTGTATTAATTTACAACAATAAAGAAGTCCCATTTTCTGTTAACCCTGATGTGTGTAAAGGAATATTGTATTGTAATACTCTGTAATTATTTGTATAATATTCACACGTGGGACCTCCGTGTGATTGCATAGATTTCACAAATCGTTAAACTGTCATTCCGATAAATTAATCAAGAGGGAGAAAGATAACAGCTTGAATGATCAGCAACAGAATACATATTTTGAAGAGAGAAAAATTGGGGGAGTGGGGGATTTTAATTTGATTAATATTACCCAAAGACAATTTTTTGCAGACAAGATAAGAAAGGAACAGAATTCTTGTGAAAATACAAAATTGCCTATACATTTCATTCATTTGGAAATAAAGCTTTTGAAACTCAAGGCCATAATTTCAGGGGGGCAGGGGGGTGTTTGGTGGGTACATCCCCCAATTTCTGGAAGCTAGAAAACATTCTAAATGATAAACGGTTCTAGAAGCTCTCTGAAGTGTTTTTTTTTCACAGTAAAATAACCCCCAAGCTGCCGAAGGATTGGAAAATGTCTAACTATTAAACACTTTTTGAAGCTCTGTGACGTGTTTATTTTTATGGTAAAATAACTCCCGAAATACCAAAGGCTAGGAATATTTATAAATATTTAACACCTCTAGAAGCTCTCTGAAGTGATTTTATGTTAACACAGCCACCCAATTTGTACTTCTATTTTAAATTTTATATTGTTTGAACCATAAATAAATCTATATATATTTTGTTCATAAAATTTCGCGGGGGGGAGGGAGGGTTGTACCCCCTAACTCCACCTTGGCTACGGCCTTGTTGAAACTACTATTTTGGAGGCATTTACGTCATTTTCAGTATTTTCTAACATATAGGAGTAATTTATTAAAAATGTCTTCTCTGTATATTCTAATACTTTGTTTTGTAAAACTGTGAGATTGTTATTGAATTACTGTATTGTGGTATATTTGTCTACTTCGAAGATTTTAAGTAAAGTAATAAAATATTTAAAAAACGTCTTGTAAATAATTCTCACTTTTACTTGGATGTAATTCTATCAACCTCATTTTGAGCTTCTTTTGTTGTTGTTACCATGGTAAGAATCCACCCAGAAAATAATACTATATTATTTCATTCCAGTGTTAAAATAAGTGTGGGATTACCAAAGTCTCCCCCCTCCCCCCAAAACTTTTGAGTGTGCCTTCAAACTTAATTTCTTATCCATGTATTACTCTAATTAATTATATTTATTATTTATTGATGTTTTACTTATGTTCTGACTGCACTTTACCAGGTAATCTTATAAAGTATTTATAAGAGTTTTGTTTCGTAATTTGGGAAATTTCTCGTTAATTAGGCATATTTTACTATCATCGAGAGTAGAATAGGATGGCCACGACTGCTTTATATGAAAAGGCTAATGGGTGATATTGCGACCAGTATGGCAGTACGCTAAAGGAAATAGGGGTGCATGGAGTGCAGCTGACTTAACATATGCGAAGAAACTAATTTTTGAAGGATAATGTTAGGGTATATTTGTAAAACTATATGGTATAATGTTTTATTAAACCTTTTTTGGTGTAAACATCTGAATTGTACACATGTTCAATACTTACCAGGAGCTTTGTCACAGTCATTATTTTGTAGGATACTGCTTTACAGTTTTAGTAACATATTTTTAATCAACTAAATAATTATGGATTCTTTAGTAAAATAAATGAATGACAATTTTTCTGAAGCTTAAGAGTTTCTAGAGATTTACCCAATTGCTCCGTTAAAACAATTGAAAAACTATTTTTTTTTTTGCGTTCCGCGCACTCTTTTATATTTTCCTTGCATGAAAGTGTCCGTATATGCTTATGTTATTCTACGAAGCAGTTAAAGCATCATGTCTAATTATCAACTGACTTCACGAGGGTTGGCTGTACTGTTAAGTGTTAACCAAACTATACCCTTATCTATGCTGTTAACAAAATGACTGCTTCTCGTACAGGTGTTTATTAGGGTTATATTATTTATTTAAAGGTGTTTTATTTAATTTAAATTTTATCCAACATGTGACGTGAACAATTAGTAAATTAATATAATTTGACAATTTTGTACTACATATTTTTTATATCAATATATTCGTTTGTGGTTGTTTTGAAGCTTTTCTCATATCTTTGGAAACTAACAGGGAAAAGGCTGAATCTTAGGCCTTCCTGTTAAGACAATGGGAAACATCTCTATTGTATTCTGGGCCTGTACGTCTTGACAAGACATTAATACTAGGAATATAATTCGTATGCGCTTATTCCTTAAAATGGGACCTCTAGTCTTTTCAGTGAAAGGACTATTTATGACTTTAATATTGGTGTTAACATTCTGTTTGGGCCTGACTTCCATTTGGGCTCATTTAGGGGATGTGGCCCAATCCATGAGTGGTTTAGAAAGAGAACAACTCAAGTAAGTACCTGGATCACTAAAGTATCCTATTCTAAAAAGAGTAGGTCAAGGCCTATTTATTCTTTATTAGATTATACAGAATTATAAATCAATAATTGGGAATGACATTTAAGAACCATACCATCTAATACACCGTATTACATTGTTTATGGTTAGGTATGTTATTATTAAACTCATAAGGAAATGTTGAATTCAATGATACCACTGGCCTATTTATTTGAAACTAGGCTCCTTTATTTTTACATCATTTGGAGAATTCAATAGAACATAAGTTTAAACATTGACATACTGGTCCAACACGGTGTTTGATTGTGATCCCATCTATGAAGTCATAAATCGTTTATTTTGTGAATAATAATTGAGATTTTAATATATTGGTAAATGGAGCAGTAGCAAGGTTAAATCAAGTCAGCTGAGTAACTACTGTAATGAAGGTTGGACTAAGCTAGTTTGGAAATTTACAACATATCTAGCTTTGGCTGTATCCGAATAGTCAAGTACACTAGACTTGATAAATTTACATTTTATATGCTTGAGATCGAAGAATGCAACAGACTTTTCGAACGGCAAACCACCCTTCACACACCCTTGAGTCCGCAGTGCTGCTTCCTACCAGTGATCTTGGAAACTATTTTAAATGCCATCTATCGGCAGGGAACTAAAACAAATACATTAGAATTATTTTTTCCCGACTACCCTATAACAAAACAAACCTTGTCAAAAAAATATTCTAAACTCACCCAATTGACTGGGTAGCATTGTGCAGAACGAAATTTCTGTAGAACAGTTAAGATTATAGCCAAACAATGTTTTTACTTAATAAATACATTAAGGGCCAGTTTCATAGTCAAATTTAGTATGCCTCAAGTGCGGCACTACACTAAGTTCATGACGACACTTACCTAAACCAGAATGGAATGGGCCGTTCTCACATAGGAAACTGGCCCATTCCATTCGAGTTTAGGTAGGTGTCGTCATGTACTTAGTGTAGCGCCGCACTTGAGGCATACTAAATTTGACTATGAAACTGGCCCTAAGAGAGTACAACCCGAACGATCAGTAAGACAGGATAATAAATAAATAAAAATAAAATACACATTAAGTGTCAACAAGCACTACAGTTTTATTTTTGTAAGTGATTAGCGTGTGGCCAAATAAGGGTCTATGTTACATTTAAACACATGTTTTTGGTGGAAAAAAAGTCTACATAAAGTCCTCTTCCCGCCCAATAAGGTAGCTTTAATATTTTCCATGAGATGGCAGCACAAACCAGTGTTTGTCTTCAGAGCGCAGCTTGTATTTGCTCCGGAATAAAGGTCTATATGCAGTAGTCACGTCATATTTTCCCAGTATGTTCCCTTTATTAATTTGTACACAAAAAGTTAACTACCTTGTGGTACTGTATTGCTTCCATTAAAACGTGAGTATCCCCTAGTTGTTGCTGCCGCCCAGTGATTAGACAAGCTGTTCCAGACTCAGAAAATTAATGTTTTGCATTCCGTATTATTTGATTTGATTTTATGTACAGTTAAAAAAACTTAGTCAATTATTGTTATTTGTTTGTTGTTAGAATATTTTAGTTTGGTGACAAAACAATATATTGCATTAGTGTAGCATATATTTTCATAGTTTTGTGTTAAAGAGTATTTAGAATGTGAAAGAAAGGTATGGACATTGTCTTCATCCTGGCCTCATTAATTAATGAAAACCTGGCACCCTGAATGTGCCTATTTTATGTTATTTATGAGAAGACATTATTTTAAGGTGAAATAATATTGCACTAAGTGTTTTGATTATACTGTGAAAAAAGAATATATGTAATCTGCTTGGTTGCCACACGATTGTTACTCTCAAAAGTTTGAAAATTTATTTTCTCAAAACCTACCAATTGGGACATAGTCCCTTATTTGGCCGCACGCTTAAATCATATATAGAACCCATGCTCATGAATTTTTTTTCATCACGCTTGTTTTGTTTTGTCAAAAACTTCAAAATCTTTTAAGTTAGGTGCTAAAAAATATTTCTCATAATTTGAAAGAGTAAAAAAAACCAAAAACAATTCAGCCATGGGATCACACTTAAAGACAGTTAGGTTAATATTGAAATGTTATAATGAAAATTCAAAGTTTTCAGAGGTAACTGTTTGATTAATTTCTGGGTTTGATTCACAGGGAAGAAGCTCGTGACATGTTCTACCATGCTTATAGAGCATACATGGTAAGTAATGGTGGATACACTTATTTTATATTTTAAGGAAGTTGTTAAAACTTGAAAAAAAGTACACTTTTATTTATTTGAATGCTGTTCCCAAAGTCTGGTGAAATTTGTATATCGACCATTTAATATATGTAGGAGAACGCTTACCCCGCCGACGAATTGATGCCCTTGAGTTGCCGCGGCCGCTGGAGAGGGGTAGAACCAAGTCGTGGGGACATCGACGAGACTATGGGAAAGTGAGTATTCAATGCCGATTATTTCATTTCACTTTACAAACTTTTCTCTTTATTAACAGGTTATACGGAACTAACCTTAGTTTTAATTTGGTTGGTTCTTGATTATATTAAAAATGAGGCATATTTTTTTGGTTTCAGCTTCTCATTGACGTTAATCGATGCTCTGGACACATTAGTGGTGAGTAGGTCATAAGCTTAAAACATGTGAAAGGGGAAACCCACATTTCACAGTGATAAACTTTTACGCCATACTGATAATTGACCCCAATGCAAACATGCTATATACTGCGCTAAGTTGTCAGACTAATATTGTATATAATAGTGTATTTATAATAATTATAATGTTGTATATAATAGTGTATTTATAATAATTATTTTGGTTTTCAAAGATAAATTCATTTAAAGGGCAGTCCACCAATAACAGATTAAAAAAAAAAAATTGTGCCGAACTACCAGTAACTTATAATGGACTATATGAGAAATATCAACCTATGGCTTGGGTCATTATTTTATTCAAGATATATATATTTTCCGCTAGCAGCTTGCTAGGCCTGTCATAGCTTCACATGCCTTATCATCTAACTTACGACTGGGGCAGGCTTAACATCCAGTCCCCCAGCTGTTAATTCATCACTGTGAAAGGGTAAACCCACTTTTTGGCCATGCCGGTAATAAAACCCGGGACCCTTAGACCAGTGGATACAAGCTACCGGCTGAGTTAAGGTGTATTGGAAACATTAAAAATTCTGTGGTGTTAATTAAGCCTTAATCGAGTCATACTGAGAGTATACTGCCAATTAATGAAGATAATACCAACTTCTGCGGATAGAGGGTGTCATGGTCAGCACAAAAAACCCTTATGTCACTAATCTAAATTGTTGTAGACCAGGCTCTTTACTTTTTCGGTCACATAGCTCCTTTGTCCTAATGAAGCTGAGTTGATCCTGTTCCAGAAAGTGCCGGGGATCGAACCCTGGACTTCTGAATCTGTAGCCAGAAACTCTCACCACAGACACGGTCTTGATTAAATCCAAAAGAATCAATTTTTGACAGATTCGATGTAAACCTTGCAACATCCACTTCATTATGAACTAGCAAAGAATTTTTTTTTTTGTCAGGTGATCGGAGACCTGGACGAGTTTGAACATGCAGTGAAACTGGTAGTTCGAGACGTCACTTTCGACAACGATGTTGTCGTTTCTGTGTTTGAAACAAATATCAGAGTCTTAGGGTATGTATTAAAACATAAAAATTGAAGATTCGGAAAATTTTCCTAATCCAAGCAATCTCACATAAACTGCATGGTTTTTTTTCCCTCCCAAACTTAGTTGGTATGTAAAGTCTATATAATTGATTCTAGCAATTGCATAATGTCTCGAGTTCAAGTCAAAGGCTTTAGTTTTAAGTTAAATATACTATTTTTGTGGTGATTTGAACCCACTGTTTTACAGAATCATTGTAAACATAAGATCTTTACTTTATTCATTCTCAAGTTGCTACAGTAAATTAAACATTAAACAATTGAGAGGAGGATAAAAGGGAAAGGCCTACACACTTCCAGAAAACTCGAGGCCTCGAAGATCACAATTAAAACACACTTTCATTGTTTAATTCAATATAGCTGTTTGGCGCCATTTTTCCTAAGTTGCTTTAGGAAATATAAATACTAACATTCTTTTTCTTACAACACATTCATTATAATATTCCTACATTTGGTTATGTGGTAGGGCCCTATATTATCGATCTGGAGTACAGTAGTTAATTTAGTAAAACAGTACAAGAAAAATTCTAATTCAAATTTGAAAAAAATATATTTTTGTATTTTAAATCCTATATTTTCTCAAGCTTATTATTGAGAATGTCTTTCCGATGCTATACGTTTCAAGAATGCTATATCTCTACTTTAAACGACGAGTGAAATAGATTGTGTTGTTTGAACAGTTTTTATGTTATCTGTGATAGGGGCTTGCTGTCTGGGCACATCTTAGCGGAGTACTTTCAGCAGCGTGCTGGTATACTGTCCTGGTACCGGGGAGAGATGCTGGACATGGCGAGGGACCTTGGCTACCGGCTACTTCCTGCTTTCAACAGCACCACTGGCATCCCACACGGCCGGGTACACATTTTGATACACGTGTTCCAAATACACTTTACCATAAATTCTGAAATCACCCGGCGGGGGCATGGTATAAGGCACCAATCAAGACTGGACTGCCGTTGATGGGGAGTTTGGGGTTCGAAACTCGGGTCAGGTGTATCGAGGGTAGTTTTCCCTAAAGGATTTCCCACCCTCCATGTAAATGTAGCCTTCCTCATAACCTCACACACACTAGCGTGTTTAGTACATATATGTACAGCACATTGACCTGAAAGAGGAACAAGTAGAGAAACGAAGTGCTTAAAAAAATTAATTCTGAAATCAAACTAAGAAAATAAAATGACTTATGTTTAGTGTTTGATTAAAAAAATACATTTTCTTTTCTTTTATAAGCTCATTATGTATTTTTATTTTCCTCAGGTCAATCTTCGATATGGTCTCAAAAGTCCTCGGTTGGAGTCGTCTCGTGAAACTTGCACAGCTTGTGCGGGCACTATGATCCTTGAATTGGCCGCACTCTCGCGGCTTACAGGAGACCCCATATTCGAGGTAATAAGTACTCTTTAATAGTGCAGATGAAATGTACCTATATGTGTAGTAAGAGAGTAAGAAACAGAGGTAAATTTTCTCTAATCACCCAGTGAACCTTGACCTCATTACCTCATTATTGGCTCACTCCTCATTTGTTTGTTTAGTACCTATTGTTAAAGTTTTAACTTTTAAAACTTGAGTTTGTTGCCACTTTTAATCATTTATAGTGTAACTTAATTGAGATCAAATTTGCCACTTTACCCAAAGATTAAGGAAAAACCTTTATATTTTGTCACTGTAATAATACAGGGAGTCTTAACACAATTTTAAGCAAAAAAAAAAAAGGACTGTCCATGAAAATTTGAGATAGCCTAGTTTATTAACTGCTCCAACTCAACTAGAGGATTTTTATAGCACTAGAAAAACTTTGAGTACTTTGAATTATCTATATTTTTTCTCTCTAAAAAAATTATAAGCTTATTTATAATATTTAAAAAGTGTTAAAGCTTATTGTCTTGGTGATACTAAAAATAAGTTAAATGTTTGACATTCAAGGACGGTACGTTTGGCATGAGCAGAGTATAATGTTATAAAACTGTGTATTTGCTGCCCCAAACTCTTATACATACCTTACTGACCATTTCCAGGAGAAAGCACACCGGGCCATGGACGAGCTATGGAAGATTCGTCACCGTAGCTCTGACTTGATGGGTACAGTCCTCAACATACATTCTGGCGATTGGGTGAGGCGTGATTCTGGAGTGGGCGCTGGTATCGACTCTTACTATGAGTACTGCCTCAAGGCTTACATCCTGCTGGGGGATGAGAGGTACCTGGGCCGCTTCAACAAGGTATGTGTTTCATGTAGGATGAGTAGAATTCACCATTTTACAAATCCCAATGTTTATTTTATTTTTGAATCTCTAATCAAAATTATGAATTTAACAGGTTAGTAGAAAATTTAAATATTAACAAATGCTATTTTTTAGAGTACAGTCAAATTCACTATTTTATTTATTTATATTTAGCACCGCGTCTTACTACCCGTTCGGGTTATACGCTTTCACTATTTTAAAAGACTAAAATAAAGCTTTATTTTAGTTTCGAATCGTGGACAAGTTTTTATATATAAATAAGTGAATTATAGTAAATAATTAATGAAAACATCATATTAAGTGTTAAATTACTGGTCTCTGGCTTGGTTAAGGTCATCATATGATTATGTAGGCTCTGAACCATCACTGAGCACCATTAGAGCTCTAAAACAAATCTTTTTTAATTTCTTCAAAGATTCGAGGGTCTTTATCCCTAGTAAACATAAAATAGGTAATGCTGATATAATATATATTTCGATCACAATATAATAGGTTTCTATATTCTTAGGTCCCCTTGCTAAAAAAATCTACTATCCTCTGTATAAAAAAAGTTTATTTACATCTTTATAAAATCTGTTATGTTTTTTTGTTGGCAGCACTACTCAGCTGTGATGAAATACATCAGCCAAGGTCCGATGTTAATCGATGTCCACATGCATCGGCCCCACACAAACTCGCGCAACTTCATGGATGCTCTGCTGGCGTTTTGGCCTGGGCTTCAAGTATGCAACACTTTGCTTTTGAATTCATAGAATAAGGTTTTTAAAAGATTTTTGTAAACAAAGAAAGGAAATGGCACCAATCAACTTTACTTGACAAATTTGATTGAATGATATAAAATGGTGACTAAATGTTGACATTCTATATTATAAATAATTAATTAATTATCCATAATTTCACCTAAGTGTAAGATTAATGGGAGCTAGTCTCTGTTTTCTCTAGTACTGGGTTTTACTACCCATTTGGGCTGTACACCATCTAGTTGTTTATCCAATAATAATGTTTGGTTTGAACCATACACTTTTTTACCCCCCCCTCCCC
>CABFVX010002010.1:27529-49156 GCA_902151425.1 Timema shepardi
CCCCCCCCCCATGTAACACTAAGTAGACATTTAGCTTGGCCCCTCCCCCTTCTATCCTGTGTTAAATAACTTTTTGTGCCAAGAGTGAATACCACTATTGCGAAGCTTTTGTGATACTAAAAGGATGACTTGTAGATAAACTTCCTTTTCTGAATAGTATTAAATATACGTATGTTTACTAGCAGTGGAAATGTCAACATTAATATTATTTTTTCAACATTATAATTTAAATATAATAACTTTGTTTTGCAACACTGATATACCCACCCTCCCTCCCCCCATGTAAGGGAGATTAGAGCTCACCCCATTTCCCCCCTCTCAAAAGTATTACATGGCTTAAGGATAACCCCCAATAAGCAATATTAAGGCTATACAACAAATTACAATTCATTTAGTACACTATTGAAACACAAGCCAAGCTTGATCTCTTGTTGATGGCTTACATTCTCTGTTGTGACAGGTTCTGAAAGGTGATATCAAGCCAGCCGTGGAGACCCACGAGATGTTGTATCAGGTGATGCAGAGGCACAACTTTATCCCTGAGGCTTTCACTACAGATTTTCAGGTAAACTTTCTCGAACTCCAGCACTTGCTACTACATTCATTAAATTAATAGTCTGTCCTAGAATTATGTCAAGATTAATCACCAACCAACATAACACATTTAAGTAATTGAATTAATTTAAAATAGTTGTTTGGTGCAATTTTTTCTTTATTAATAATTTATGTAAATGGTCTTCTAGAAAGGTAACTACATTTTTTCTAGTACTGTATCTTATTAACTGTTCAGGCTGTATTATATACGTTAATGTGTTAGGGAAGAAAAAGGGTTAATTTAGAAGAAGTGAACACACATTTGTGTGGAAGGAGAGTGTGAAACCATTTAGGGAAAACTACCACAAGTACATCTGACCAGATTTCAAACCCCAATATCCCTGTCATTTGCAGTCCAGTCTTGGGTGAGAGTATATCTTAGACCATTCGACCACTGAAGTGCATTTTAAGAAATTTATAAATTAGTAATGTATCTTTATCATCAACTGTTTCCGGGTCGTTTCAGTAAAACGTATGTTATGTATATATATATACATACACCAAAGAGAATAACATTTTATTTATTTATTTAGCAGCATGTCTTACTAGCTGCTTGGGCTTTATGCTAATGGATTAGGTATTGGGAAGGTTGATTTTAGAGGACGTGAACCCGCATTTGTGTGGAGGGAGAGTAGAAAACTATTTAGAAAAAACCACGCCCGTCTCACCTGGCCGAGATTTGGACCTTCATCGATCCCCCCATCTTTGGGATTCCAACTTGACATGATCCTAGCGGGTTAGCTAACTATGCAACCAAGGCAGGTCAAAAATGTAGATAGAAAAATATCATAGGGGAGGTCAAGAAAGAGATGGAAGGAGTATAGATAACAAACTGTGCAAGTGAGAGGAGAAGAATCGATGTGATTAAAAAAAGGAAGAATGTTGGAAGGATAGGGTAATATGGAGGCATTTTATTACTAAACTGACCCAGACACAGGTTGGAAACAGTTGATATGTGGCAAAACAAAATATTTTAGATGTTTTTTTTACCAGTATTTTATAACAGTTACCATTCAGCATGAGAAGGCCTTATTTATAAAGCTTGTATCTATAGGTTCATTGGGGTCAACACCCGTTGAGACCAGAGTTCTTAGAGTCGACATACTTCTTGTACCGGGCCACTGGTGATCCTTATTACCTGGAAGTGGGACGCAATGTGCTACGCAGCCTGCAGAAGTACGCTCGTGTTCCGTGCGGGTATGCTGCTGTCAAGGATGTTCGTACAAACATGCACGAAGACAGGTGGGTGAAGCCAAGACCGATCAGTAATTCCTTAGGTGATTTATTATCCACAATTCATGGTGGGTGAACTAATCGGTAGTAAATTAAATAATAAATCTAATACTAATGTGTGTTGTACAGTGATTTAGTTGACTGCATTTGTTATAAGTTAATGTTTAAAGAATATGAGTATCGATAAAATAACATGAAAGGAGGCTAAGACATGATCTGCACAGTTAATAAAATAAAAACAAAACCTGATAACACTGAATACATCACAAAAGAAACACATTTTCATGGAACTCTGGTTTCTTTCAACATTACACCATCAAGTGTTTTTAAATTCCATGCTTTATTATTCTATAATTTTTTTTTACTGCGTATTATATTTTGCTCATTGTACATATTATTTTTATTGTGTGTGATAGTGTTATAATCTAATTTATTGTGCTTATGTGTTTGAATTGTTATAGAATGGACTCGTTTGTTCTGGCGGAAACTTTCAAGTACCTCTACCTGTTGTTTGCTGACCCCGCTGATCTTCTGCTGGATCTTGATGAGTTCCTCTTCACCACTGAGGGTCACCTTCTACCCTTATCTCTCGCCAGAGATGCCAACTTTTCTGTAGTCGCGGTAGGTACATTTCTCGATTTACTGCTCATAAACCTGTCGTTCACAGTTTTTCATATGCACAGTTAGATAAACTTATTGTTCAACAACTTATCTCGGTCACTGGCATGTCTACCTCATCATACTATACTGTTTCCAGGCTGTGGCAGGGTCAGTTTAATAAAATGCATCCATTCTTCCTCATTTAATCACTTCCATTTCTTTCCCCTCACTCCAACACTTGTAGCTATGAACTCATCCCATATCTTTCTTGGTCTCCCTTGGGGGGTTGTTTTTCTACATACTTCATGTTCATCATTCTCATTACATGACCATACTATCTCATTTTACTCCTTGTAACCTCCCCCTCACTCTTTATTGCGTTGAAATTGGATTTTTCCACTTCCTGAAAATAATTATAGTTGGTTGAGGTAAATCTTTTTGAAGAGCTTCTTTTTTTTTTTAACTAATGTTGGAAGAAGAGACTGATGGCCACCATGCATTCACTAACTTATTTACATTTTCCTTTCTTTGTTACTCTTTAAGATTTCAGAACAAGGTGACCTTTATTTTGATGACGAGATGGAGTTCGCACGGTCTTGCCCCAACACCCTGCACTTGTTCCCTGAGACAGTACGCCGGCCTCTGAGAAACATGGTGAATGGCGTGTGTCCTCGAAAGTTAATGAAACGAAAGCTGCATGCTTCAGATTTTCAGGTGAGAGCATTTATTTGGACTATTTAGGATTTAGCACTATTCACCTCAACAGTAGAGATAAACTTCAGTACCTATGTTAACAATTTTATACAAATGAGAAGTTTCACTAAAGAATGTTAGTATTTTTTATTGTCTCATCATATGTTCGGGCTATATGTATGTGTACTAACATTTGTGTGTTGGGAATGAGAAAGGTTGAATTTAAAGGAAATGTACCAGGTACCCACATTTGTATGGAGAGTAAAAACCATTTAGGAAAAATCACCCTCATTACACTCAACTTCGAACCCTGATCAACAGTCCAGTCTATCATGAAAGTGATATCTTAGACAAGGCAGCCTATTAAGTTGCTTGAGTGTTGGTAACGAATAAATAAACAAAATACGACTTAATTTTGAATAGGGTTAAACAAGATATAAGTTAAAAATAAAGTTGTTAACAGTAACAAAAAAAAAAAGGAAATATTTAGACTTGAGAATTCAACAAACACTTGTGTGTATACATTAAATGAATTATAAGTTAAAAAATTTGTTTTTGATAACTCTTATAATGTTCCCAGTAATAGTAAATAACAAGTCTCTTGAAATGTTGGTGTGTCTAATTTTAATCAATTGGGTTGTCCACACAACTGTTAATCTATTAATGAAATTTAAATTTGCAACATTATTTAAAAAAAATATTTTAATGTAAATATTTTGTCCAACTTTTTTTTTTACATCCATTATTGTTTACACTTGCCAGCCTATGGTCTGGGTCAGTTTTTTATCAAAGCAATATATATTTTCTACTACCAACTTGCTAGGTCTGTCTGTCCTAGCTACATATCGCCTTATACTCTAACTTAATGTTAATTTGTCAATGTATAATATTTGGAAGAAGGTATAGGAAAGGTGGATAGAAACATATAAAAGGGGGGACAAACAATATGGCCATTACAGTGAAAAGAAGAACACAGTTCACACTTTACACTGCTGCCAATGGACAAGGAGGTAATGGATGCCTCTTAAAGAAAATTCATCAATGTGAAATGCTAAACCCACATTTCACCCATAATAAATTTTTCGGCCATACCGGGAATTTTAGCTCAGTCGACAGACATGCTAGCGATTGAACTAAGGTGTCGAATTTCTATCCAACATGTTTTGAGGCAATTTTCATCTCTTCCAGGCTGGAAGCTCTGATCATTTGAAACTTCTCAAGGACATGGGTATTAACATTCTCACTCTTGCTGATGGTCGTGTGCAGCTTCTTCACACGTTTGCTCATGTAAGTCTTAAAATTGTGTTAAATCATCTTACTTCACACTTGCATGCTCCACCATCAAATAATGAGATAATAACATATTTTTGAGGCTAGCCTCTGGTCTAGAACTCTTGGGTTTGATTCCCTGTGATACAACTGTTTTTTTTTCCTGAAGGGTAATTGTAACTATAGTTGCCAGGGTTTGATTAATTTAGGTTTAAGACTTCTATCAGCACCAAATAATCATCTCATCTGGGTGAAGTAACCACACC
Organism: Timema shepardi; assembly: GCA_902151425.1. Classification (NCBI taxonomy): domain Eukaryota; kingdom Metazoa; phylum Arthropoda; class Insecta; order Phasmatodea; family Timematidae; genus Timema; species Timema shepardi. The sequence goes on from CABFVX010002010.1 coordinate 32,185, forward strand.
TACGTGATGTCCCGACCTCAGAAGATGGTTACAAATCTGCCAATAGAAGACCAGGAATGTCTAGCCTACAAACACTGGTGGCATAAGCTAAAAATACATTATTAGAATTAAGCTAGTTTATTCTATTCAAATCACTCTCTCTCTCTCGCTCTGACAATATATTCTAGGGCTATTGCCAAGCTTAAGGGACTTTGATACTTAAAAAACATTCAGTGCCAGATAAATCTTGCTGTTTAAGTTTATTTTTAATAACTAGGTGGCACCACACACAGTATTATAAATGTTACGGTTTATTTCATTCTTTTTCCAACAGATAGCACCATTGGTATTAGAAAAACTATTTATTTTGAACAGTTGAAATATGTTATGCTCATTATTTACATCGTGGTGTGAATACTTCTCTACTTTATGGTTTTTTCCTTACACTCATTTATATAAATATATTGGCTTCTATTATTTTTCTTCTTAGTTTTCTTTTTATATATTATTTATTATATTTTTGTTTTTTATTCAAAGTTTATTATTTTGTAATGTTGTTTAGTTGAAATATTTTAGCTAGGCAATGGCTGGTCCATGTTCTAGGCTAAATTTCTTGGGACATTTTAGACTATTTAGATACTATTGACATCGACAGCGACTTTGTGAATGAAAGTGATTCTGACATCACTAGTGATGATGATAATTTGCCAGATCTTAGGAATCCAGCTGTCCATAACATGTCTGACAGTGATGAGAATGATACGGATGATGAAGACTACAGGGAGATTCTGTAAAGTGAGCAACCTCTTCCTCTCCCCTTTACATGATTTTACAAAATGTTATGTAGTTTAGAATCAAAATAAGCTACAAACACTAAACTAGTATCAAATTTTACAGAAATAAATTCTTTCTTGCAGGATGACTGATGAATAAGGAACACAAAGGGAATTAGAAATTTTAATTTAATTTTACAAAATAACTGTAGTCTAATAATTTATGTATATATTTTTTTTATAAATCTTCAATGTTTATGGTATAAGTGGGATTTTTTTCATGTATTTAAGCTAAAAATATTTTTATGAGAAAATTTAAAATGCTTAGAGGTAAATATGTGAAAATTAGCCTGAATGTTTTGGCTCAGTCTAATGATAATGAGCAGAGTGCTGGCCGGGTTCGTTTAGTAAAATGCCTTAATATCCCTCTGTCCTTTCACCATTCTTCCTCCTACACACTTTCTGTTATCTGTTCCTCCCATCTCCTCCTTAGTCTCCCTTGCTGCTTCTTCTTAATATCCATTAATCATCTTGAAATCATCTCACCTTCCATCCTTGTTACATTTCCATCTCATCCTAGCTTCCTCTACTATCTCAACTCTTGACCTTACATATTCATTCTTAGCCCTATCTCTTCTGGTGATGGCTAGCATGCTCCTCAAAAACTTAAAAACTTAATACCCATGGCTTCGCCTAATATGTTCATTAAAAAAAGAAGAGTTTTTCATTAAAATACTAACGAGATCAAATGTATCCAAATATCCAATTTTGATTCATTTGAGATGTTAATATTGAATAATAATAGTGCCATCTTTATTGCAAATGTTGGTTTAGTTTTACATTTTAATCTGAGTTTTAAGTTGACCTGTGCTCATATTCTTGTGCCAGGCCCGCTCTTCAGCCGATGCAGAGGAAGGACTCATGTTTATGCAAGAGATGGTAGAACTGACTAAATCTCAGTCCCAACAGTCGGACGCTTCCCCACAGGCTGTTGTATTCAAGGGGGAGAAGGGCGCAGACATAGTCATCAGTGCGGGACCTGCACACTTTGGGCGTGAGCTCAAGGGAGACAAAAAGGTAATACTGCTCACTTTCTGTTAATAAACTCATATCAAATTGTTCTTTCAAACATTGTCAGAGAGCAAAGATGATTTAATTTATACACTTTTGTTATCACTAGGGACACCGAAAGATGGTGAGACATATTTTTAGGAATATTTACTTCGCATTGGATATGACACCTTAGCCCAGTCGATAGCAAGTCTGCCTACTGGGTAAAGGGTTTGATTGCCGGCATGGCTGAGAACTTATCATTACTGAAATGTGGGTTTACCCTTTCAGAGCAATAAATTAATGGCCGGGGACTGTATGTTGTGCCTGTCCTAATCTAAAGTTAGATTAAAAGACATATGAAGCTACCACAGACCTAGCGAGGCGGTAGCAGAAAATACGGTACATAAGGCTTGATTAAAAACTGACCTGCACCACAGGCTGGAAACAGTAATGGATGTAAAGTAAAACATTAATTTCTTAGTACTTTTGAATCTATTATATGTACTCGATTAGAAAGGTCATTGAGTAACCGATTAGCTTTAAAAGTAATCCATGAGGTTAACAAGCAACATCTTTTGCAAGGTCAGCCAAAAGGTCAACAGGGAAGATTAGAGAGAAGTTTCAAAATTGCATCATGGATTGGGAACTTTTATCTTTATTTCAATACCAACTTAAATTCATCTACATTGATTTAAAATAAACTTTGCTTGAATTTAGGTTCCAATATTTTTAAGTAACAAATTGTCTAACTATCACAAACTTAACCATGCAACAAGTGGAGACAATTTGACTGAAGCTATCTTAAAACTGTATCTCTATAAGGAAAACATCTTTTTGCTATATGAGTTAATTATTATATTTGGAAAAAGGTACAGGGAATGTGGACAAATGAACACAACATGGCTTTGGCAATGAAAGGAAGTTAACACAGTTCACACTTTACATTGCTGCCATTGGAAAAAGAAGTAATGGCTGCCTCTTGAAGAAAATCTATCCATTAACACCCAATCCTCCGACCTAGGTTTCAGGAGGGAGTGAATGAAAGCTGGGTTGGATTGGGCGTTAATGAATAGATCTTCTTCAAGAGGCAGCCATTATTTCTTTATCCAATGACAGTAATGTAAAGTGTGAACTGTGTTCTTTTCACTATGAAAGTGTGTTTGTTACTTTCCTGTACCTTCTCCCAAATATATCTTTTTAGTATAATTAATACATATTATCTTTGCAATATTTAAAATGAAATAAACAAATTGATCATCATGATGGGCAAATAGTTTAGTTTTGGGCACTGTGCCAAACTACCTGTTTGGTTTATATGCTAGCAAAATAGTTGATCAGCCCAAGCCTAATAAGTAGCAACTAAATGTTAACCTTTTTTATGTTGGTATAATGCATTCATCACATTTCTTTACAAGAATTAATATTGCTAAGTAAGTTTCTTATGTTTGCCATCCCCCCAACCCTGACGGTTTTGGGCTAAAATACTCACCTCACGACCCATTGATCGTGGGTTCGGTCGACAGATTTTTCTTAAGAGATAAAAATCTGTACCACAACTTCCTTTGATTGTAGCATGTTGCATGGTTCTTGCTCATAGAATTGATTGTATGTTGATATGGTCAGTAGGTTCAGAGAGTGCATGTTAAATATCTTAAGCAAAAACATATATTTTTATTATATTCAGATATGGATTTAAGATTTATTAGTTAAATGAATGTTTGGATCTGTGTATGTGATGTCATGTCATCCTGGTAAGTGTCCAAAGTAAACAGGAAGCTACTAAGCTGACCCTGCCAAAGGTTGAAAGATGTTCATGATAATGATGATTTTGGCAGGTGGTTGGGAGAGTAGGGGTGGCTGACCCGCTTCGAGTGTGCTCAGAGCTGGTGCACCCAGAGAGAATCAAGGGGCGAGTGGTCATCATGGAACGTGGAGACTGCATGTTCATCGATAAGGTACCTATATTCATTGGACTATCTTTGTAAATTTTGTTTGTCGAGACTACAAACTAAATATATAAACAGTTCTGACTCTTTTAAGTTTTATATTAAGGTTGTGCAGGTACTCTAAAACTCAAGTTCAAGTCTTGATTGGAAGATTTTTACAAATTTTTAAAGATCTAAGTACTCAGAATTTTCCATTTTATTGCAGAAATTCATAGTTTAATTTGATACAATTTTATGATAAAGTCTGAATTTATCTCCAGGCGCGAAGGATTGAAGAAGCAGGTGCACTGGCGGGTATTGTGGTAGACAACACACCTGGCACGTCTGCGGCCCACTCGCCTATGTTCGCCATGTCAGGGGACGGTAAAGAACCCCCTGTAAACATCCCGTTGGTGTTCCTGTTCTATCAAGACGCTTGGCAGTTGCTAAACGCAGCGCGTCTGAACCCGGCTCTGGAAGTATCAATCTCGGACATGGCGGTCGTCAAGGAGGGTGAGGGTCGTGGCTTGCTTGCAATGCTGCGGGACGTGCTTCACATGGCCATGTTCTGGCCTTAACATTAAACTGGGGCTACAAATATTGCCTTAGATAAAATTGCAGTGAAATTTTATTTTTAATTGATGGGAGTTTACAATTTGTCGACTTTTTAGATGTAAAGGTAAATTTGACCAACCAATTGAACTGTAAGTATACCTCACAAAACATTATATCTAATAAAGCAAATTTGTTATAAGATTTCACTGTATTAAACTACTGAAAGCATATAAATATGGTCTAAATTTTCATGGCATTTAAATATTATAAATTCCAGAAAACGTTCAGTATTTTTCCCCCCAATGTTAGACGAAGCGTTATTGGGAAAAGTCACATTCCTAACTGTTAAAATCTGATTTTCATAGGAAGAAATGTTTTCCACTTCTTTAGAGGATAATAAAAAAAAATCATATTTTTATATAAGCTTCTACTAATAATTTAGTAACATGGTATCAACTCAGACTGCAAATGTGTTTGTATTCGCTAAAGGCTACTTCCTACCAAAATCTTACTATAGAAATGTGTTTGTTAAACTCTTTGCGAATAAAATATTGTTAGGTGCCCAGTATTTTGCTCGTCTCTATTTATAAAGGCGTGCAAAATCCACTTTTCAATTCGAAGAAAACTCTATAATAGAACATATTAAATATTCTCGAAGCTGAATCCAAGTTTGAATATTTTTTATGCTTGAAAATAATTATATTGTAGTTATTTGACTAACTTATTAGGCTAAAATTACCTGGGACATGTTTTATTGTACAAAAGTTTATAATATTTTATTTTATTCTAATAAATCAAGTCTTCATCTGAATATTAATTTGTAATGTATATAACAAAATGCTGAGAACTTAAAAAATTAGCCCATTACATTAATTTACTTCTTAATAACAGTTGATGAATAATAAACTATTCAATTAATTTGATAAATCCACCCTCACACTCCTCCCTGATGAGTTCAGATAGAATGAAAGCTAGGTCGGGGGATTGGGCGGTGACGATCAATTTTCTTTAAGAGGCAACCATTACCTCTTTGTCCATTGGCAGCAGTGTAAAGTGTGAACTGTGTTCTTCTTTTCATTGTAAAGGCCATATTGTTTGTCCCCCCTTTTATGTGTTTCTATACACTTTTCCTATACCTTCTTCCAAATATAATGCAATTACCTCATAGCGAAAAGAGGTTTTCCTTATTGAGTTATATCAGAAATTACTATTTAAAACTAAAGAAAAATGGTCCCAAAAGAATGATAGGAGGTCTTGATCTACATATGTCAGTTCAACTGTTATCTCTTGCATCTTCATGCAACCCTCTTTGTCCAATGACAATGGATGTATGGCTGGGTTTATATTTGTACATAATTTACTGCACACATTTTATGAGACAAGTACAAAGAGTCAAATTTGATTATGATAAACCTACTTTTCAATAACAGAATCAGAAATTTAATACTTCCCCATTATTAATGCAATTGCAGGCTATAAGAAATAGAAGGGTTGTTAACCGGAAAGCATTTCAAACATGTAAAGAAGATAATTTGTCTCATGTTTAGATCGACGTTTAATTGACTAGAGCTTCTTATTGGTTGTTTATAATCATGGACACAAAAATATAGTTTAACCGACTTTATGGATTGTGTGTGTATCTATTGATAATAGGCACCATTATTAAATTAGTAGGATTAAAGCTTATTTGTGTATTGTGATAAACACAGCCTAATTTACTTTTTGAAGTGTGTTAGAATAATACCACAAGTACAGAATCAAGGCAATTTTATTTTATAATCGAAAAGAATCTCTTTGAATGTGATCTATTTTTAAAGTTGTTTCATTTATTTCATATTTTATTTGTTATTTTTGCAGTTTCTTAAAAGTTGTATTTTGTTTGGTTGTAACAGTATGTGAATAAATTATCATTATTTGTTAACCCTCTAGTTTGTTGGGCGTTTTCTTTTGTTTCTTTTTAAATTCGGTGTTGAGAATTCTTGCCTCATTTCTGTACGATGACACATTTTAGGCTTAACTATTTTATTGAGCAGCAATGTATATGGCTTATGCATTTCAATTAAGGTAATTATTTTGGCATTTGTGGGACATCTGAGCAATTTGATTTATGATTTTTGTCACAATAACTACTAGAAGAATCTGAGTCTCTTTCTAACATATCATTCTATTATAAGCATCAGTCCTGTATATACTTCTGTTGGATTCTCAACACCGCAAGTTTTTTTAGCACTATTATTATACAGAAATAAAGCTTTGGATCATGAGCGAGTTGTATCTCTGCACAAAAAATACTAGTCTTTTAAGTTGCACCACCACCCTCTAGCAACAGAAAGTGGAACACAGATTTAAGTTAGAGAAACTTACTGCATCAAGCCAAGAGTGGGGACACTGCTTACGTCCATGCATTACTGAAGATTTAAGCTTGGTGATTACTAGCTTCATTGTGTTGCTCTGCCGCTATAATAGTGATTGATCAAATATACTATTATCTCTTTTTACTTTGCATCAATGTGGGCCTCGGTGACTGATTGCACCGTGAGGCTGTGCCATGGTTGGATGAGAGATGGATTTGCTGGCGCAAATTGTTGCTATGTTGGCCTTTTGCCACCCTCTGATATATTGTGTTCGGATGCATATCACTACCGGTCTGTGAGCTCTTGTCGCGACAATAGAATTTGAAGGTAGCTCTGTCATCGTTAAAACCTTGTGTTATTTGGAAGTTCTCATCCCTCTGTGTTTGGACAAGTGCTGGCAGGGTGATAATTTGCTCTATATTCTGACTGACAGCAATATTAGGATTTTGGGATCGGCAGGAATTGAAAGTGGCTTTTTGCTGTGGAGTCACTGAAGATAAACTTTATTTGGACTAAATACAAGTTCACAATCTCATGAAGTGTTTCTGTGGCCTCATTACTATTACCATGGGCTGGATTGATGTTATTCTGCTCTCCCTTCACACAAATACGGTGAAGTGACCTTGTAGACACTTTAAATGATTGTGCATGGGGGACCTGCTTTACCTTCTTCGTCTCTAACCTAGTGTGAGGTTAAATCTGGATAGCCCTGGCGGCTGCCAAGATGTGCACAGAATGATCAACCTATGAGATGGTTCTTGTTTATCTTAATATTATAAAATCCATGGTTGCTCTGTATATATTGTGGCTGTGGGCAATGGAGGGAGAAAATGTCCCTCTAGAATTCTAGCCCCATCTTCAGTAAGTCAGTATAAAATGATATGGACAACTGAAGCAGGTTATAAGATACTAATACAGGGAAGAAAAATTATAATCTCCCAACAGGTTAGAAAGGCCCCTTTATGCAGTGTCTGCGGTTTTCTTGGGAAAAACACAAGATTAACTGGAGATGTTTAATTTCTTTGGTAAATTCTGTTTTTTTTTGATGATGCTACTGCTTAACCAATCGGGTTTGGTTAAAAACTTTTTCCCTAAATATTCACACTTTTAGAACTTGTATGTTGCACCTTAAAATTGGCATGCAAATTAATTATTCTGCTTGACAATGTTAAGGCTTTGTGCAAATTACACTTGGGGAATGTTAGTTAGAAATACTTTTCTTGGCACGTCATTATCTCGTCGAGCTGAAGTAACCCATCTACATGGTTGCATGTCCTTCACTGTTGGTAGAGGATCTAGCCAACAAACCCTGGTGGGTTTCTCCCAACTACAAAAGTCTATATATAATTGTATTGGAGGATACTTTTTATGAATTTTGAATACCATAGAATTCTAGAGACCCATGTCTGGTAGTGATATTTAACACCTTTTTTGTTGCGCACATTCTTATATGATATTAAATTGTTACTATGGATAGTAATATAGTTGGGCGCGCATGGTCAAACGCTTCATTCCAACATTGGGCAGGATTGAACCCTAGGTGGTTTCCGGCTTTTACTTCGGGGAAATGTAGGTGCCTTCCCCATTAAAGTGAATGTGTGAGTAGCCCAAAGGGGTGCACTCAAAATATAGTTTCTGTTTTGAAACTGGTTAAGAGAGAGGTATTATATGGCAGAAACAGTGCCGAATGTGTATTCTTTGTTTTTCGATGAGAAGGCCAGGGTTGCCACTATTTACTTGGGTTTTCCAGGCAGCGTAGATTATCATCAAACCAACTAGTGTAAAGTCAATTGACTTATGTTTAAAGCAAGATGATTTAAGATCGGTGGGGAAATACATCTTCTGTCGCTTCACAATCCTTGTTTAAGGGGGATAATATAGCTTTAAATCAGTGTGCTTAATTCTTGAGCTCTCTTTTCGGTCTATCAAAGACCTCATATTTTAAGCTTTCAGTTGAATGCCCAAAATTAAAAAAAAAAATGTTCTAGCTTTTGCGGAATTCCCTATTCTTTACAGGTATGTAGTAACCCTGACAACACATTTAAAAAATATTTTCTTTCATATATCCATTTATTAATAACATATTAGTTGATAAAAATATGTCAGCAATGTTAAAGATTCTACAAAGTTTATTCACATACATTAATAGGGTAAGGTGGATGGATGAAGTAGAATTTTGTTTAAATGTGTCCCTTATCAATCTGCAATAGTTAATTTTTCTTAAACTATATTGTTTATTTGGGATTTGGCTGCAATCAACTTTGAATCATCAATATTTGAGGTAATGGATAAAAATAATAAAATGTAGATTTCTGTTCTATACATTTGTGGAAAATATAGCATTTCTATTCAATGGGTTCAGCTACAGCTAGATTATTTTTTTTGTCACAAAAATTGGTTCTTGAAACTCATATAGTCAGCTCTAGATTTTCCCTCTAGGAGTGGAGGTGGCCACACCCCCAGCAGATGGGGCTCCGATCCACCCTCTTGCCCCCCCCATTTAGAAAACCCTTGAGCATAAGTTGAATGGTAAACCAAATATAAAAATCCACCCAATCCAGTCTAATGCAAGAGTGACGTGCTAGACCATGCAGCCACCTACATCAGTTTCATTCCATGGTCAAGTGTAATGTGTCAAATGTTGTATTTCAGCTCAACAAGCTGAGAGTGTTAAAAAGAAGCAAGCAGCTAACGTCGGAATCTTGAAAGGGAATTTGCAAGAGCTAACATTGGAGAAGCTCAAAGACCACGTACAAGAATTTCTCAACAAAGTGGAGACTCCACCAAAGGTTCTAAATTTTAAATTATATTTAGTTATACATTGATTGTGGAAATACCATGCACCTGTATGTATACAAGTCGAAGATAATTTTTACCTATTGTATTACCAATCTTGTAAGAGTGGCAATATAGATACCGACCCTGAATTATCAGTATCAGGTTTTAAATGGTGGATCCCCATGTAGATCACGGACTCTACTGTAAACCGCGAGTGAAGAATAGCCCTGAGCACTGGCTAATTCCTGGATTGCTCATTGGTAGAGCATTACCGCACTAAGCCAAAGGTCATGGGTTCGATTCCTGTGTCCAGGTTTTCATTTTCCAACTAATTTAATTTAAAAGTAGAGTGGTATGGTTCACTTGCTAAACTTTCTGGTATTCTTACTAAACCAAGGGTTCCGTGACTGAAAATGTATCATTGTTAAAATGTGGGTTTCCTACCTGGCTACATTATTCTTAAATTATGATATATTTCATACATATAAAACAAAATTCTTTGCTCGATTTCTGTCCCTTTCTGTTTCACTAGATAATAGAGCTCTAGTGGATGGCTTGACTATTTCACAAACGAGGTTCTTGTTTTTTATTAAATCAGAAATATATATTACAGTTGATAGACAATGTGTTAAATTTAACAAAGTCCACGTTAAAACACAAAAGGGTGCTCCCGGTTTAATACCGACGTATTTTGTCAAGTATTTGTGGCGGCCCAAGAAACTTATGTGTAATAGGGAAAGTTTTTCTAATGTGAAAGGGTTTTCACTTATTTTGTAATTTCTCAGCTTACCCACATGGAAATGTTACTGTGCTGAATGGCACTAAGTTCACCTTATAGTTTTATTAATTACCTTAGTTTGTCCTGGGCTATTTCTCTTGAGGGGCGAGAACTCCTATCATCGAGACTACTGGTCAGATGATGGAGCTGAGTAGACTTGTCAGGATATTTCGGGATCAATGTTTGGGGACAAAGAATAAGGCCGACGGGAAAGATAAAAGAGGGGGGGTCAACTTGCACCACTGCAGCACCTGTTGCTGCCTCAAGGGGACCCCACTTGCAGTAGCCCTTACTTGAGTTCTGTCACATCAACATAACACAGGTTCTAATGTGACACTACACTGGATGTACCAGAGATACCGGAACATGTATATTATTATAATAATTCAAGCATAGTCTGGGAGTAAACTAAACCAAAGGTTTTCACACTCACTAAAAGTCAGTGGTGGATTAGAGTACAGAGCACGTGGTGTTCATCTTACCAGTCTCATAAGTTATGTCTCAAGGCTTCCAATTTTTTGTGGTCCAGGAACTCTCTGTGAAATCTTCCTCTTGTATGCGGGGGTCTCCGATACTTATCTCATGATTGGTTTTTGAAAACCTGCACTTCACCATATCCGCCCCTTTTCAAAAGTGATTCGGACACAAAGCTATAAAATTATTTTTCGGCACACGTCCACCTTCATCCAGGTGATGATGCCAAGTCTTCCCATTCCCCCCTCCCGATCTTGTGACTTTTTTGACTAAGTTTGTGCCATAAGCTCGCATTATCAACTAAGTTGCCCACCATAACAAAAAATACATAATTATTGGAATATTCTCAAAATAAAAAATCACTTGGTAAAACGGGGAGAGGGGGGAAGAAAATTATTTATTTAAATACAATTAAATGATAAACTGTTCCAGTGGCGGCTTGTAGCTAAAATTAGTGGGGGTACTAATCCAGAAAATATTTTTAGTCTTTGTTTTAAAATTGTATCAAAGGAAAAAAAAAATGTATAAAAAGAAAATTTATTCAGGAACTTGATAAAATCTTAACAAAAAAAAAATTAAACTTTTTTACTTTTAACTTAAATTGTTACAGTTCAAGCTTGAACTATTTATTTAAAAAAGAAATCCATTCTTCTTGTTTTAATTTGCGCAAAAAGTTCAATAATTTTCTCCTTGATCTCCGGATGACAATTGAGGAAATTTTTCTCCATTGAAACTACAGCGAGCGCATTTAGTCTTTCTGTTAAATAAAAGAACTGAAAAAAAAAATGAATCAAATAGAATAGTTGGAAGCAGAATAATAATCTAATTCTACACTCTTCTACACTTTATCACATTCAAGAATATGGTACACGGTTTTTAAACACAACACATGCCGAGTAAAATAAAATTCCTTCCACCATCACGCCAGAGCCGGCACTGCGAGAGCAACAGTACTCTCTCTACCTGGCAGTCCTGCCTTCCTCCCCACTCCCCTCCTATGAGCGCATGCGCACAACAGTCAAGCAGCAATGTAAAGCGCATAGTTCCAAACAAAGATTTTTGTATCTTTTTCATAAACCGGGGGATGGCTACTGAAGTACTGACATTAAGCTTAAGGAATATATATTGTACTACAAAAATAAATAAAGAATTAAAGAAAAAAAGGACTCATTATATTAAATGTTATCGATAATAAGTGTAAATAGGGGGTGCTGCAGTTACGCAGTGCCTATACACGAGCCGCCACTGATATGTTCAATACATACTGGCAGGACAATTAATAAATATTTATGTCCAAAGTTCATGCGTGGCCCTACAGGGGGCAGCATCATCCAGACCTTGAGTTTGAAGTGGTCGACAAAAAAACACAAAAAAAAAAACACAAGCTTTGCATACATTCCCATAGAAAATAGAACAGTCACTTAGTGTATAAGTATAACCTGAACGGGTAGTAAGACGCGGTGCTAATAATAATATAGCTGCTTGGAGGGAGAGTGGAAAACCATTAGGCCAAAACCACCCGACCAGGATTAAAACCCTGATGTCCCTGTCATTACAGTCAAATCTATTTTGAAAGTGATGGCTTGGGGCAGTCAACCAACAAAAGAGATTATATTTACTAAAAACTCTATTTATACTCTTAATTAATTGCACAATGTAAAATTGCCGCCCAGCTCTTAAGTTTGTGAATGTTTCATGTGTAGGGAAGCGTGGGGACTCCCGAGGTTACTCCGGTAGATGCAGGTGACTTCCACGCAGCCTTGGAGCAGATTGCTGGAGTCCAAGAGGCGATCAAAATACGCAGAGAAGGAGAAGGACCAGAGGAGAGCAGCTACGAGCGATGGTCCAAAGTGCGCGAGCTGATGTCCAAAGTGAGAGAACCGCTGGCCCAAGGCCAAAGCCCGGAAGAGGTGACCATACCCGCCTCGGTTCTGCGGCTGTACTATCAGTTGCTGAGCAAACAGGGCCCTCAGGCGAAGCTGCTGCTGGCAGAGTTGGCTAAGCTAGGGCTGACAGATAAAATTGACAATGGACTTGACACATCAGCCACTGACAGTGACAATCTAAAGATTATGCTTAATGATGACTTGGTCATCAATTTTGTTCAAAACAGGTCTCCTGCTAAATCCAACAATTTAAAACTTGGGTCAGCAGAAAACTACAAAATAACTTATAAAGACCATAGAAATGAATGTGATGAAACCGAGGAATTTTCGGAAACTTTGGAAAACATTGTAGACAGGCATTCACACTGCAGTGAATCGAAATGTGACAGTGATGATAATGTTCCGATAACATCAGGGAGTGCTGAAAGTAGATTAGATGATTCTTTTGTTTCATCCGGTAAAACTGATGATATTGTCTTAAGAGATGAACACAGGAACAACTTTATTGCAAACGATAACAATGTTTTAAGTGTCTCCAGCGACACCGAAGATTATCATATAGATGGAGAGGAAGCGACCAAGAGAAAAGATTCAAAAGTGAGTGATAGTGAAACAGAACAAGATGATGAAACAAAAAGGACACCTGATACAACCAAACACTTAGATGAGTTGTGAGTTGGTAAACGTTTTAATGTGTGGATGAGTTATATGTTTGAATGCGAAGAAAATACAGTTAGGATAGTAAAACAAAGTGAGATATTTGAATGAGTGTCCAAAGATATATAAATATGTTATAACATAATTGAAATATGATTAATATATTAATAAAATTGGTTAAATACATTGAAAAAATTATTGGCAACCTGTATTCATGTTTATTTGAAATTTAATCAAATATACAAAACAGTTTTGTGATCATATAAAATACAACAATAATTATATTATGTTTGATAATGTTTTAATGTGTATTTGTAGAAAGAGTAAGAGTCACAAAGGTTAGGAGATATATATATCTGTATTTTTAACTGGCCCATTCTTTTTTTGTTGCAATTCTATTAACTTCATTGATGTGTTGTGGGCAAGACCCTCACAGATTTCCTGAGTGCTTATGTAGTCCAGGTCAACACAAGTGACCATTCCCTTGCAAACATTGAGGAACCTAAGCGGTTCCACGTTCATCTGTATATTAGTCGAGTTGCTCAACGGTAATTCAGATATTGCCATTATGTTGAAAGAATAAATGTCAGTTGTGGTCTGAATATAAGAACCATGCCATCACGCAGTTTTCTTATAGATACATGGGATTTAGCTGCTTCATCTATCACTCTTTCGAGGATAAATGTGCCGACTTATTTGACCCCTCTGCCATGTAGGCCCTTGGCATAATGATCTACCTTAGCCTTGAGGTTCCCCTTTTAGTTGCCTACTACGACAAGCAGGAGATATTGCGGAACTATTCTAAACCCCATCCTACAGGGGAATGTGTTTTACTACGCACAATTTTACACTAATAGGGTGAGTACCACAGGAAATAGGTCACTTAAAGCAGAGCTTGGTACCCTTAGAAGGTCAGGGATTAGCATGCGGATGGACCATGCACTACCTATCATCATGAGCTGAGCCTAGTTCTCAAACCGCCACATTTGTGTGAGACTACCCCTCTTCCACGTAGGTCCTTGGTATATTGATAAGCCCCAGCCTGCATGGGAATGTGTGCTACTACTCGTGTAGACTACGGACAATTTTACACTAATAGGGGAGGATTCAAGAAGGTGAAATTAATAGGAAATGTACCCATATTTGTGTGAAGGGAGAGTCAGAAACCATTTAAAGAAATAAATGGTAAGAGTGCACCGCACATACTTTATTCCGCATTTATCTTAAAATATACATTAACTTAAAACTCTTTAAGATTTGTGAGATAAAATAATATACACTGTTACTTACTCTATGGCATTAGGAACTAGGAAACCAGTTACAGAAAACGTGAGAAAAGAAAATCATCTTTGTCCACCAAAGAGAATAAGAATCAAATTAATTTTCAAGATTTGAATTAAAAAGTATACATATTTGATTATAGCAGAAATATTGGTTTTATAAAAATATATTTCAAATAAAATATTCTTTTCTTTAATAGTAGGCCTACTATAATTTTATGGTGATAAGCTATTTCGTATCTCAAATATATGCGAAGAAATGATGAACGTTTCCTCTATGTAAAATACCCTCAGTAATTTTCATGATAAAATGAGAATTGATTGACAACATCTAGATATAAAATTTAATCAAAACCATTAGAGCAAATTCCAAGAAATTTTCTTTTTTTGCCCTTCAGTAAACTACCCTTAATTTTAGAGTTAGATATCTAGTTTCAAAGAGACCTTATGAAAAGCCCAAATACCAAGTTTTAACTCAATTTGTAAATTAGTTTCGGCTCTTGATCCGAGGTACAGACAGATGGCATTGCGAAAACCACTTTTTTTTTTGTTTTAAGGGGTTAAGAATGTTGACATTTATCAAAATTTTGAGTTTGATTTTTTTTGATAATCACAATACTTTCTCTCCGAGATGTCCAGAAAGTAAAAAACTCCTCAGTACACCAAGCTGTAATTTGAATAATGACCTCCGGCAGATGAGACAGATTTAAGAATTAGCCCACTGGTGCGTGGTACTTATTTACAGCCATTTTATTTTTCTTTAATTTCTATATTTTAAGATACAATGGCAATTGGTCCTTATTATTGTCTAATATTTAGGGATGTGTGAATATTTTACTCTTCATCAGTCACAAGTAATCAACATCAAATTGATTAATACACCCTTTTTGTAGACTAATTTAGTGGTCCCAGAGAATATTTACATGGTCAAATTAATTTTAATGATTCGATAATATAATAGGGTTTGGTTATAAATAAACTTATGTGATTTATTTGGTTTTATGTGGCCTATTGGCAAAATATTACCAGCTTACAATTTCAGCGGTAAATATTAAGTTGTTAAGCTAATTTAGTTTGAATTAAAAATAAATATGGCATTAGTTTACTTTGAATGTTTAAAAAAAATTCCGTATCAAAGATTGGCTACATTTTTTTTTTCTTTCATGTGGTCAAATAACGTGATTATTTTATAAGCTCTAGTAAAATGTAAATTTAGTAACATTTACACAGGCTTACTTATATTTTGTTCAAATATTATTATTCATTTGACTCAATAATTATTCAATACCACCAAATACACACACCCCTAACTTTGAAAAGTACATTTTTAGTTTGTAATCGAAATCTAAAAGTATGTTATCAATAAAAATTTACACAAAAAAAATCTTGAAAATTTATTTCAACAAGCACTACCAGCACACAAAATAATTTTACAATGTGTAATATTACAATCACAGCCATTGTTTTAGTACTGAAGTAAATAAATGACAGGAGAAAAAGGTGACTTTTTAATAGAAAGATATCGGGGGGAAAAAGGAGGAATTCCAATTTAAACTCAAATTGAGTTAGTTCTGCCACCTGTTAGACAATCATGAAACCTTTCCTTTAGATTATGGTTAAGAGTGTTTCAATTTCGTTATCACTCAACTAAGTGCGCTAGTTATTCCTCCTAATTTAAACCATTATCTAGCCTAGTGGTTTATTTCAAATAACCTTAGCAAATTTTAAGAATCATTTACTCAGACTCGAATATGACACAAAAGTTTGAAATAAGGCACAGCACATAAGCGACACTTTTCACCGCAGTAAAATATATAATGTAAAAAAAAAGACAAAGTAAAATGAATCTTTCTTGGAGATTTGAAGAAGAGTACCAATATACTTGTTGCCAACTCTTACCCGCAGATTCCTCTTTGGAAATTTCTGCGGGAACATCAGCCCCATTACTGTCCATAAGAAGGAGTGTAGTTAGTTCACTGTCTGAATTGTCTCGTGTCTCCCTGGTATATTGTTTGGTGGATAGAGAGTCAAATTCTTTCGTTTGCTGGATATATTCTTCGGGGAAATTTGCCTGAAATAACAAAGATAATGATACCTTTGAAAGGTAAGTTTATTGAATACAATTATTTAAAAGGTTTATGAACATTTAAATAGCTCCAAAACAGCCGAGAGTGTCATTTCATATCTTTTGAGACACTGGTTAAACAACAGGCGGGGTTGGAATTTAGGGCTGTATTTATAGTCTAGATTTAGGAGTCAACTAATCTCCTGGTATAAAGACTTGGTTGCAATGCAGGTTGAATTAGTGGTTCTTATTTACAATACTTAGTTCCCTCAATAAAATAATAATAATTAACTCACTCATGTTTATCTAATAAATTTATAAATTATTCTGAATCTCTTAAGGTGAAGCTGGCCTAGAACATACAATATTGATGTTTGTACTTAAAGAGGATTTAACTCCCCCCCCCCCCCCCCCC
>CABFVX010002010.1:64181-77299 GCA_902151425.1 Timema shepardi
TAGCCTTCCAATCAGTAACGCTAGAAAATGATTTGCTGCATCCATCGATACCTTCTGCTTGGCGTTTGCTCTGCTCATCAAGTAGGCGAGTTTTTACGAATGCCAGGTTGAGATTATCAGCAGATAATGTCTCTATGGCAGTGACAATTACTTGATATTCAGATGGCATAGTCAAGAGAAGATGGCAGACAACATCTAATTCTTCAAGGTTAGCTCCCGACGATTTCAATTCCCGAATGGTACGATCAAACCTAATAAAATGCAATTCAAGGGTCTCTAAAGAGGGATCAAATTTCATCATCAACAAGGTTTTGCGTAATAAAAGCTGATTAGCAATACCTTTACGAGCGTAAGTATTACAAAGCACTTGCCATATATCATAGGCGGTGTTCTTATCCTTCACACAATCCAAGTGGCTGTCCGAGATTCGTTGTATAATCTGTGACTTACACTTACGATCGGCTTTCCGAAGCTTATCCAGCTCTTTTTCCTTTTCCGCCTTAATTTCAACATTATCACTAGACGCAATTTTCACCCCAGCAAGCGCCTCACTCTGAATTGGAGGAGGTCAATCCTCTTTCACCCATATCGTGACATGAAGAATAAGTTGATAAAGCTTTAGACAAGCAGTTGACTTGCTTATTCTTCATGTCACAATATGGGGGGAAGGGAATTAGCTTCCTCCAATTCAGAGTGAGGCGCCTGCTGGATATAGGAGGTGGGTTACTTTTCCGTGGGCCACCCTGTATTATAGAGATCAATAAATAACCCTTATTGTTAATTGTATTGAAGTGTACAAATCTTTCAATGTACCATTTCAATGCCGTAGACAGCCAATATTTTTTTTGGGGAGGGGGGAGGGTTTCGGTGGGCACATCCCCCAATTCCCGGAGGCTAAACACCTCTAGAAGCTATCTGAAGTGTTTTTTTGGCAACATAGTACCATAACTGCCAAAGGATAGAAAATCTTATGGATATTAAACACCTCTAGAAGCTCTCTAAAGTGTTTTTTATGGTAAAATAGCCCCCTTATGCTGGAGGCTAGGAAAAATTCTAAACATTAAACACCTCTAGAAGCTCTCTGTAAGGGTTATTTTTGGCAATATAACACCATAACTGCTGAAGGCTAAAACACCTCTAGAAGCTCTATGAAGTGCTTTTTATTGTAACACAGCCCCCTGATAATTTATACTTGTATCTTAATTTTGATATTGTTTGAACCATAAATAAAGCCACATATATTGGGTTCATCAATTTCGGGGTGGGGGTTTGAACGACGAACCTTCTACCCCCCCCCCCCTTCGCCCTCGGCTGTGGCCTTGTACCATTTATACATCCATCTTCTCTTCTCTTTTACAAAAAGCCAAAACAATCGCTACACAAGCCGCATGCATCTGTATCACCTAACTTTTGAATAAACTGAATTATTGTACAACATTCGATCGTTGAGTAATTGAATTGTCTAGAAGAGGCGTCAATAATATTGTAGCAATAGTTGCTTAGTATAGATTTTCTTCTTTCTCACCCATTGGTCTTTTTGTAAAGGGGGTGTTATTAATTTTGTTTGAAATTAATACCCTGGTATTTATTTTTCCAAAATTTTTTCAAAATAGTGTAGGAGTTCTCTTTCACTCTTACATAGAAAATACACGAACATTTCCTGTAATATTTGTTTACCTAAACCATAAGAAATATTTAATAACTATTTTAAATTATAAGCACATGCGATGAAAATCGAGCACTAATCAGCACTAACGTAATACAAATGATGTATGTTTTTATTAAAAAAGTATTGATATATTATTTCTTACAATTGGTGGCTAGCTTGACGTAAACTGAGTCATCCATAAGAAATCGTCGTTAAGTGCCTTGCAAATAATTAGCACTAAATATGAAAATCAAACAATAACCAGCACTAGAATAGCACAAATTGTGTCAAATTTCCAAAAAAATTGATGGCTTTGTTATACCGGGAGGAAAACTTGACATAAAATTAGCCACGCATAAGATATATTTTGTGATTTTTATTTTAGTATCACGTTTTACCACCCTGTTAGTAATCACCTTACATTTTCCGCACTAACGGTGAGCACGAGGCAAAGTTAGCGCAGGACAAACAATGAACGCAAAAAAATAAAAAATAAAAATAATAATAATCCTATAACGGGTGGCTAAATTGACAAAATATGGTGACCCATAATAAATCGTTAATAAGTGCCTTAAATTTACAGCATTAACCATGATTTTAAAAAAACTAAACATCATTAACATAACACAAACAATAGGTGTTTTCAAAATGATGATTGATACATTATTTTTTACTCAAGGTGGCTAACTTGATATAAGTTAAACCACCCATAATAATTCGTTAATAAGTGTATTTAATGTACAACAGTAACGATATCAATCTTACACTAACCAGCACTAATGTAGCACAATCAACGGACGTTTTCAAAAACTGAGTGGCCTAGCATTCATGTAGAGAAGTTCTTGTATACGGCCCTTACCAATAAAAAGAAAGTTTTGGTTTTAATTGTATCCTAATCAACTTCGGTGGATGCATGGTCTAAGGTGTCTCTTGCAGTATACTAGACTGACAATGACGAGGAGATTGAGGTTCGAATCTCAGTCGGGTGTCCTGAGTGTGGTTTTTCCAAAATACTTTTCCACTCTACAGTCTCGCTCCACGCAAATGCAGGTATACTTCTTTTAAATACAACATAACTCATCCCTAAAACCATTAGTGTAATTAGTACATAAGTATACAACCCAAACTGGTGGAAAGACACGACGATAAAAACTTGATAATAAATCTATCTTAAAAATAAAATATAGTTTACTGATAGTTGAGTTTTGAAAATTTGAACTGTTTCAAAAATGGCGTTTCTTATATAATATAAAAGAGTGCATGAGTGTTTATCTAAAAAATTATTCATACAAGGTAGTTTACTGATGATGATATTTTTCTACTGTCTTTTTTCTTTTTAGCACTGCGAGCTACTAAAAAGTTCGTTCACTGTAAGAATTGTTTTCTGAAAGGCCTTTTTCCCTACCAGAAATCTATTATATAGTAGGATATTGGTAGGAAAAAAGACCTTCCAGAGAAGTAATTCCTACCGTGAATGGAATACTCGTTTGGGCTATGCGCCTTTTTACATGTTGATGTTCACTGAAATTTCTCGCATTTCATCGTCATTTACCATTGGGAATTTCCCTTTAAATTTACCTTAATCGCTTTACGTTAATGAAAATCAGAGGGATTGGAGCGTTTTTTGACTGGGGATTGGGATTAAGGGAGAAGAGATGATGCCATGTCCATGCTAAGTTACATAATAATAATAATAATAATAATAATTAGCACCGCGTCTTACTACCCGTTCGGGTTATACGCTTTTTAAGTACTAATTACTCTAATGGATTAGGAATTGGGAAGGTTGAATACCCCAGTTCACCCGACCGAGATTCGAACCTCGGTCTCCCCGTCCTCAGCGGTTGAGCTCAACACGACAAGCGCGTTAGCCAACTACTCCACCGAGGCGGGTTAAGTTACATAGATTGAGTAAAAAAGAAGTTCGCGAACATAGCTTAGCACCACTACCAACTAATGAGACATTATTTGATGGGATGTGTGTGTGTGTATATATAAACACTTATATATAAGTTTGGAACTTAGGAAGAAATTGATGAAATGCTACATTTGGAGAATCACGCTGTATGGAGCAGAAACTTCGACCCTCAGGAAGATGGAAAAGAAAAACTTTGGGAGCTTTGAATTGTGTTGCTGGTGAATACTTGAGAAGATCAGATGGACAGACAGGATGACAAATAAAGTCCTACAAATAGTAGGTGAGAAGAGAACCATTTTAAATGTGATTCTTCGGTACGAAGCAGATTGGATCAAACACATCCTTATTAAGAGGAACTGTCTTCTGCACGACGCCATAGAAGGAAAGGTTGAGGAAAATAGGAGGTTAGGAAGACGGAGTGTTCATATATTGGACGACTTGAAGGAAAGAAGAATATTCTGGAGGTGAAGGAAGATTTAGAGAACAGGGCATTTGCGGTCCAAGTTCACCGACAAAAGAATGGTCCTGGAGTAAGACATAACACTTAATAATAATAATAATAATAATAATAATAATAATAATAATAACAACTTCGTAACATGTCAAATATCACCCATCCATTAACAGTTTCACAGTGGTCATAGCACTAACACAATAATATTCTATCTTGTTGGAATTATCTATAACGGATTTATGAGTACATTTTTTACCATAAGATAATATAGTATGCTTTGTTTTTTTCTATGAACCTTTCTCTTTATCACGGTGTTCCTTACAAAGTGCATACAATACAAAGTGTTTGCAGTTTATGAAAATAGGTAAAAAATTTGTAAGTGCACAATTTATGGTAGATTATCTTTTTATTGTTCTTTACATAGCACATCATTATACATAAATATACATATTCTTTGGTCTTACTCATGTCTCAAGCAACAAGTGCGATATAATTTCTTTAAAGATAAATAGCACATCGAAGTTTTCTGTACAAAAGAATAAATCTTTTGTTTTTTATATTTTGTATAAAGAGAAGTTTTATTTTATGGAAAATATTAGTGTGAAACTTACAGTTACATATCAAACATCATGTTAAATATACTTATATATCGAGTACATAAATTTAATATTCAATATCTGTATTCATAGTTAGTTGTGATTTTTAATCAAGAAGTCATTCATAGGTAGATTAAAAGACATGGACAGTTTTTGGACCTCAAACAAAGTTTTCAGAAAAATAGAGTGCAGATTATTATCAATTCTTTGTGCATATAAATAGAAGATAGCAAGTCAATTATGTAGATTATTTCCACAAATAAATACATGATTAATTTAGGGCATTTTGAAGCGATCAAGAATTTTCATATATGCAGTTTATGAACTAATCAAGATTTATTATTAAATTAATTTGAGAAATAATTTGATTGGGGATGAAAATTTCGGATTGAAAAAATGGAATGGGTAAACCTATTAAGATTATAATAAAACAAATATTATAATTATTGCAATTATAGCAGTAGTATATTTTTCGTAATCAGCTGATAGGAGTGTTTGTATTTATTTTGTATATAATTGAAATGTAAGTTTAGTATTTCGGTGAAAAAGACAACATTTATTAATACTTTTTAAACCCTGTGTATCTATTAAATTTGTGGGCGAGAAATACAAACATCCTTTCTAAATATAAAAAAAAATATATTTATAAAAAATATTTCTCTCCTTAGCAGCCCCACCTTAAGTTGTTAAAATATTTGATTGAATTACTCATCAAAGAGTGACATGAAATGTAATATTTTTGCGAAATAAAAAGCAAAGTGAAATTTTGGCAGACAATAAAGAGTAGGATTTAAGTAAATTTGAGCAGTAGAAAAATTGACTTTTTTTTTAAATTTCAAGCTCAAATATTGGAAGGATTAATTCACATATAAATATACTTCATCAAGCCCAAATCACACATGTATTAATTTGATATGTTTAGGAATATTAAACAATGATGTAGACTAAGCACCCAACTTCACACCAAACAAGATAAATAATTAAACCTATATACATACTGAATGAAATTAAACCTTCATAACCCTTAACAAGACAAACATCTATTAGGCCTACACCGTTTAAAATATATCACTCAGATGCGATATAATATTTTTTTTTTTTTGCGGGAGGGTGGGAGGGTTATGTTTCATTTATATTTGCTCACCTGATGTTAATTTATTTCTAATAGCTTATTTTATAGAACTTTATAGTATTTATGACTATTAACATTTGAAGGGGACAGTAGAAAAAGTAGGTAAGTCCTATTTTAACTCAAATTGAGCCATCTATTAGATAATTATGGTACCTTTCTAAAACACTTTATTTTATGGTTAAAAGAGGTTTCTGTCATATTTAGATTAGCTAAAATAAAGTATTTGCTTGAGTCCTCATGAGGTTTGAAATATAAAAGTTGTTATCCTGGTATATGTGTGATATATGACTTTACCTATGATTCTCCTATACTCTTTATTTGCTTATAATAACTTACTATCTCATTTTCTTGACTTCAATACGTAGTTTTTGAATTTGAAATTATAGAAGTTTACTTAAAATATTACATATTTAATCGAATAAAAATATATTTTTAGCTAGGAACATATTGATAATTTAACTTTATTAAAATCAATTAGATATTCAAATACATATCTACTTATTTATAATTTTTTTTTATTTATTTGTTCGGAGATAAAAATAAACTGTGGCTATTTAAATTAGTCCTTATTTTTTTTCAAATGAAAATACCAGGAATGCTAATAATTGATTTTGTAATAAAATAGAAATAATAACTTTGAGATTTGATCAATAGAACAGAAAATTGAAGGATATATTGACAGCATTGACACATAGAAGTCAAAATGATTATTTTAACTTTTTCATATAAGCAGAGCATAAAATCTTTGTGACACATAATAACTTCATTTCAAGGAACATTTAAAAAAAAACGTGTACATTATCTATGTACACTATTCCAAAAACACTGTGTGAGTAAGTTATTTGTTGGCTTGTTAACTTAATTTTAGTCTTAACAGCTTTGATATATATATATATATATATATATATATATTTGGCATTTAAAAATACACCCTTTTCTGTACATTATGAATTAATAAATTTAACAGTGTACCTCCACTAGGTTTCTTTAACTAAACAAGCAAATTGATAAAAAATGTTTGGATTAAATGGTGGTCTTCATAATAAGGTAGTTTTCATTGTCACCCTATAAAATGATTTGGCTTATCTTAGGCATATTTTGAATACATAAATATTTATATCTTACAATAATTCACCAAAAATATTAAAACAAAAACATAAGTTAATAAATTCACGATACTTCTTCCAAAGCAAAATAAACATAGTTTTTTACATAAACATTTTTTGTAATTTATAAAAATGTAGGGTACAAATTAATATAATATTATATATTTTAAATTAGTCCCTGAGATAAATTAAAACCACCATTATAATTATCTTGTTAGTAAAAACACTAAAATATGAACATATTTATTATCTACTCAAATTAATTTTATTCATCTTAAATTTACCAACGTAATCAATTTTACGCACTTTTAAGGTTTTTTCACAAGAACGATTGAAAGATTTTTTTTAAACTCGTTAATTAAAAGGTATATAGTTTTTTCTGACAAAAAAATCTTCATTAAAACTTCGTGTAAATAAATGTTAATTAGATTAGATTTAGTTATATGTAGGGTTTCGATAGTTATTTTTAACGTAATTTAAATAATTTCTTATTAGACATTGTTGATGTGATTTGGGCTTTGAAAAAAATCAAATTTGAAGGCAAGCAAAAATCACTTTGTATACATAATAATAGTATTATTTGTTAAAATATTTAACACATATCACATATATTATACATAATAAATCATTCTTAACTATATTGTTAACCTTTAAAATTGTTACATTTTCAAAGTTTTTTATATATATTTATATATAAAATAAAAGTAATGTATAGAGATAGCTAAAATCTTGAACAGCTTCATTTTTAGTTTCTTTACAACATTATAATGACAACACACACCTTCATAGCACATCACACTTATAATCTATTATGTTAAATATATGTAAATGTATCTATTTTTAAAACATATTTTCCGTCACACTTAAGCAATATAATTAACTCTAATATCTTATCAATTAGTATATTATTGTTTCATTGGTGCATATTTAATTTTGCAGTTATGCATCACTTTAAAACAATAAAATTATAACTATATATAAGGATTAATAAATTAAACTATTTTGGACCATAAAATTATATATTGTAGATTTCCAGGAATAAAATAATATGTACACATTTTGAGTTGGTACACAAATGTAAGTTTGTGCAGATTAAACCTATGGATAATTTGTTGATGGTCAAGAAAATACAAACGCTTGATTGTCCAAATCATCATCACTATCATCTTAATATGTCAAACTCGTTATAAAAAAAAATGTAATCCTGCCAAAATTCTGGTTGATTTAACATTATCAGAATATAATTTATTTTAGGATCATAAAGGTCCAGTAATATACCACAAAAAAGATCTGATCCATATTCTATCAATTGTTTTTAAAGATGATTAATATAATAAAATGGGTACAGCAGGTAGTAAGGCGCGGTGCTAAAGAAGAAGATAAAAACAACAAATTGATATTTTACGTTTCCATTTTTATTTCCTTGGATATCCATCCGCCCCTTCATCTTTAGAAATAATAGGCCTTATAATAATATAAACGTTATATTTTATTGGTGTATTGTTTGTGATGTTTTTATTTATGATAACTTTCCTAAAACTACCCTTTAGCTGTTAGTAGAGATAGAAGTAACTAAAAGGGAGATAAGAGCTAAAAAAAGAATATCTCACATTTTTTCCTGCTCGATCCTACCCCTTCTCCCCTTTTTTTGCTATACGTTATTATCAAAGGTTCCATTGACCAATCATAGATAACTGGCACTTTGTTGGATAATCTATAGCAATTGTATTAAAATACACAAAAAAGTGTGTAAATCTTTCAAGAGTTTCAAAATGTTTTACAATCACTGATCAAAACAGTTTTGATAATAACAACATGGACATGTCAGATAAACGTTTTAACCATTATGAATTAAATTATTTATTTATATGTTGAAATGTTTAAATATACCTCTTTCTAAAGCAAGTTTTTTAAAACTTTTATTTATCAATAATTATGATTTCCTTGAAACCATTTAAACTTTTCATGTTAAAATTATAGAGGTCATGAGATCTCTTTTCCTTGATTCTAGATATAGATTCTTAAATTTTATCTTTTATTTATAGGCTCTCGATTTTAATTTCTCAACATTTACAATTCTTTTTCTCTGCATCTGAACCCAAATCAATTAAAAAAAAAGTTATTTATTCATATATAGTACTGAAATGTATTTGAAAAAAACAACAACCCCAAAAATAGTTCTTTAGTTTGTGCAAGATAACTGGAACTCAAAAGGTATTGTTGAGTACATTCACAATTTGCAGTCACTAAATTGAAACAGCAAATTAACTAATAATGGTAGGAACGAAAAGAAACCCATCTACAAAAAAATATTGCCATTTTTTTAAAATACCAACACTTTAATTTCCTTGTATTTGAGAATTAAGAATCAAGGGATTGAAAATAGCGATATTAAAATCTATTATCGATTATTTCAATACCAATAAGTCTCGAGAGTATAAAGGTATTTAGGAATCGAAATCGGTAGTCTTTAGTTAAAATAGGTAGGTAATTCCAGATGAATTACAAAGGAAAATGAAATGCCTTCTTTTTAATCCGATGTAACCTTAAACAACTCTACTGCAATCTCTTTGACATTTTATCTGTCATAACAATACAGATTTAACACTTTTCTTTTGAATTTGTCAGTAAATAAAAATATATCAACGCAATATATTGAAATCAAATGGTTTCATTTGCTAGTTTTACAAAACTCTAGCATTTATGTATTATAAAAAAAGACACACACAAAGGCTCCTTCACAAAATCTAATGTAAAATGTATCATTTCAAGATGATGTACTTTATAATATACATACCTTAAGGTATACCAGAATTTACCCTTTTAATAGGATACAAAGCTAGGTTTAGATGAAGCTCAAACCAAGAGCTTAGTGTTTCATACACACATTTAGTCACTTTAACATCTATAAATGTGCACACTCTGTAAAATAAACACAAGCAACACAATTTCCTTAGCAGTTACGTATGTTGAAAATTGCGTTTGGTATTTGATACCAAGAGGTTAATGCTGGTATCGTGAACAACTTAACGTTAACTTAACGTTAACATAACGTAAACAAACAATGTATGATAAGAGTTAACTTAAGGTAGCGACATAATAATGTTAAAACGCGAGAAAAACATAGCAAATCTATTTAAAATTTAATAAACTTTTCTTTAAGCCACGTCTTAGATCCAATATTACCGCCGAGCGAACTGCAGGTCTAATGGAGTACATTTTTATCTTCACTCTCTCTTGAGTAACTGTTGCAAAATCTCCTCGCTTTCAGCAATATCAGAAGGTAGTGTTCCAGGTTAAGAAGGAGCTACTGGAAACATCGACGAACCAACGTTGCGGGACTTGTCTTATAGGCCTATGTAAAAAAAGATTGACCACACAAAAACAAGATAATTGTAACAATGTTTCCCAATAGTAGCTTTGCACTTCCTGCAGAGATGATATCTAGTGTAGTACTCGTTCGGGTTACAAGAAAAGTTCAAAAAAATATATTTTTTAGAAAACTGAATACAGGAAATTAAGGCTGATTAGATTTGAAGTATTTCTAATCGAAACATATTGGAGGTACAATAAAAATGTAAGAAGAGGCCACAATATTTTGGTGTTGTTTGAACTATACTGGAAAAAGGGTCAACTAATCATAAACAAACAATTTAGGTACTAACTGACCATACTCAAGTTGCTAGCAATATGATAGCTTGCGGGAACACGTGGTATACATCCCGTAACGTAACATTATGTAAAGTGTAAGTTATCTCCTGGACAACTCTTACGTTAAGTGGACGTTAAGTTAAATGCATCATAGTGATTTCCATTTAAAAAATAAGTTTTTACCTTACGTCATGTTTATAAACCTTAAGTTATTTCAAACTTAAATTATCTTTACGTTAAGTAAACATTAAGTTGATCGTAATTCCGGCGTGAAGAAACACCTTTAAAAAAAAGAGAAGAGTTTTGAGATCACATTCAATGTATAGAACAAATACATACATCAGAATACAAACATATTATTTTAATTTGGAATACATAGCTTATATTGGACAATTTTTACTTCAATATAATAGACAATTTTCAAATTTTATTGATATCAACAACCCTACAAAAATAATACATCATTACCATTTCACAAGGAATCTAAAATAATAAATTTTTTATTGGTTTTACTTTATAAGTTTTTGTTGTTGACACAAAACACATTTTTCACATTTAATTAAAGATCAAGACAAAACTTTTATTTTGTAATGATGTAATTATCTTACTATTTACGTAAATGAACTCAAGTCCAACATTAGATCTTCCATCCGAAAACCGCCTGTTTCTAAAGGACGTTATTCACGACAACTCAATCTTTTATCGATTGGAATATAGTTTTTGACAGCACATTTTAAACCATAAAAACTTCAAAAGTTACAGTTTTTAAAAAGCATTTGTGGAAAAAAGCTATTCCTAGACACATACAAATGTGGTAATTACCTTTGTTTGAAGTTAGACATTAAACTCACATCGCATGGGAAATAGGGAAATTAATATTTTTTTGAACAAGCAATCAAGAACGTGGGTTTAGTAGTGATATCTGAATATGACTGTTAAACTAATTATATTTATCTACAGCTTAGAACGAATGCTGTTTTGTTACTGTACAACCCTAACAGTTTTAACAGCATTAATCGTTTATTATTTTAGAAACGTATAAAAAAAAAGTCAAAAATCATTGTATCTAAGCACAGGAACGTACTCTCCATTTGCCCTTAAAAGTAGCAAGTTTTTCTTAAGGTTGGGTGTAAAAGGACGGTAGGAAAGGTTTTTGCAGTTTTTATATTAGAACATTCCCCCTTCCCCTTCGCATTATTATTTTCAACACACATATTGAAGAATCATCATAGACTCTACCATAAAATATGAGTGACTATCGACATTTCTATGAGGAATAAATTAAATTTTCAAAATAAAATATAGCCTATGTTACTCACTGATAATGTAGCTTTATATTGGTGAAAGAATTTTAAAAATCGGTCCAGTAGTTTTTGAGTTTATCCATTGCAAACGAAAAACAACAAAAAATCAAATCTTTCCTCTTTATAATATTATAATGTAGATTTATTTTTGTCAAAATAAATAAAATATTTCTCCAGTAGAAACATAAGAGTGTAACTTTATTCACATAGTGATATCAACAGTTGTTGAATATCTGTCAAGGATGTCCTGGAATTTAATGATAAACTTATTAAATGAAGAGGAAAGTTATCATCTAATGCTACTTTGCTCATGACAGATATTCAACAACAGATGTTGATATCAATATATGAAGAAAATTAAACTTTATATTCATACTGAAACAATAATATATTTATTCTGGCAAAAAAAAAATGTTCCGCTGAAAAAATTGGCAAAACACTTACCTTTTTCCACGTCCTCTTCAACCCCACCTTAACGGATTATACTATGACCATATTTTAAAAGCCATGCCATAGCGGTATAATGCAAAGTGAGCTGCCTTACATGCTATTTATTATCCTCCATAACAGGCAAATAATATCTGAATATTACATCCATAAATAAGTGCTTGTAAGAATTATTTTTAGTACCGCGTCTTACTTCCCGTTCGGGTTATAGGCTTGTATACTAATTACGCTAACGGTTTTAAGAATAAGGAAGGCTATATTTATAGGAAGTGTGCCCGAATTCGTGTGGAAGGAGAGTGGAAAACCAGTTTGTAAAAAAAATTATCCTCAGTACACCCGACCGAGATTCGAACCTTAATCTCCCCGTCAACGGAGGTCTAGTATACTGAGAGAGTAGCGCGTTAGAGTATGCGACCACCGAAACGGGTATTTATTATTATATCTTTACTAGATTAGGGGTGGAAAACAAAATTCTTTAACTATATCAAGAGTAGTTCTATGAATTTAAGAGAAAGAAGTAAACGAAGTCAATTCAACAAGAAATACGTAAATATATGGTTTAATGCAAGACGCTTAAGAGCGTTCATCATAACAGGCCCAGCTCAGCTCCCGGCTTGCATCTGCGTTTGTGCGTGCGCGAGTTATGGTAGTAAAAGTGAAAAGACCTATGATATGGCATAAATGTGTGCACTGCAGTTATACTTGAATAATTATTCGACATTTTCCGTGGTGACGGCGCGACAAAGTGACAAAATGTCTTGTTAATAACTACAGTATGTTCTTATTGTGAAGAATTAAGATTTGTGCAAAATGCTTATCTGTAAATACATTTTAAAATGGCAAAAAAAAAAAAAAAAAAAAA
>CABFVX010002010.1:77840-131521 GCA_902151425.1 Timema shepardi
CACCCTGATGAGTTCCGATAGAATGAAACCTAGGTCGGGGGATTGGGCGTTATCAATCAATTTTCTTCAAGATGCAGCCACTACCTCTTTGTCTAGTGGCAGAAGTGTAAAGTGTGAACTGTGTTCTTCTTCTTCTTATTATTATTAGCACCGCGTCTTACTACCCGTTCGGGTTATACGCACTTACGCTAATGTGTAATGGTAAGGTGATTGTGAGATGAAATGGAGGACCTACAGTTTAACGTGGAATCCGAACCACGGTGGAGGCCTGGCATTCTCCACATTCACAAGATGTCTTGTCATAGGTGAAGTAAGGGTTTGGTAATCAGATAAATCTTTGACGGGACCGAGGATTGAACCCCGGCCACCAGCATAGAAGTCTGACACCTTACCCCTAGACCGCCAGGTCACCCTTTTAATTGTAAAAGCCATATTGTGTTTGCCCCCCTTTTATATGTTAATATCCACCTTTACTATACCTTCTTCAAAATATAATACATAATAACTTGTAGTATGTTGGTGCACCATAAGATTTCAAAACTTATTTTACTTTTTAATTGTGAGGAAATTTTTAAGGAGTTACATTTTACTTCACAAATATTCCACGATTGAAACTCCTAAAATGGCAAAAAATATAAAGTGAGTGTTGACACCACATTGTGTATCGTGAATAAAGTTCTTTTAACAGGCCTTGATCATTTTGAACTTGTAGAAGTAACCAAACAATTCCATTCTAAACTCACTTAATCATTGGTTGCTATAGGGAGATTGCTGAGAGAAACGGGACAAAACATAATATTTTATTGGTTCTACTGAGCTATTTGTGCCTCTTTTTTTTGAAAAATAAATGTAAAAATAAGCCTTACGTTATTTCAAAAACAAAAATTTTAAATTATAATAAATATATTTATGATCCTCTGACGGATTGGTCACTTTTGATAATTCACGTTTAGAGACGCTATTTCAAAGTCAATGAGTGTACTTTATCAATAACCCTATAGCTACCAATAAGTTAAGTTAAAATACTCTTCAAAGATTGAATAAGTTTTAATTGACATGGGAGTTTTGTTATATCACTCCATTACCAACAGCAACGTTTCCATAAAATCATACATTTAATAGTTGTCCAAACTCTCTTATTAGAAAAATAAAACTCCACATAGAATGTATTTAAGTAAACTTAGTTTTATGAATGGCGCTCAATGCAACTAACGCTGAATGTATTTTAACAGTAATACTTAACCAATTTAAAATATAAAACATACTTTCCTTTCTCTATAGCTCTGGTACTCATTCTTTTTAACAATGTTTAACGCATTATAAATTATATATTAAAATCAATATTTTATCAGAGTATGGAGCATACCTCATCCTTTCCTTAAATTTTTGACAATATTTCCTGTCTTCGTCCTCAGGTTGGATTGTTTGAAAGGCTTTATTGTGGACAAGTGTTCCTAAGGCCAGTCCAACTACGTTGCTGCGACTCTTTGCTTCTGCTTCTTTACAAAATCTTGGGCCACTTTTTCTGCAACCCGTGTCTCCAGAGTTTGTAAGATTGGGTGATCTGAAATTTTTAAAAAAAGTTAGTTTTATGCTGCAATGGAATTTTTTTTAGTGTACTCTACTTAACAAATTATTTATTAATGTATATGCACAGTTTGTTTTTAAATAACAGTTTTTAAATATCTATCATTATCATAGCGATAATAGATGACACATTTTTTAAAATTAATAGAAAAAGTTGTCATTAAATAATTTTAGGACACTTTTGACAGATATTCAAGAATTGTTTATATCACCGTTTGAAGGAAATTAAAATATATGTTTTTATTGGAGACATATTTTATTCATTTTAACAAAAAAAAAGTTTTTCTATAAACACTACAAAAACACTGCACTTTTTTCGAATTCCTTACATCCTCACCTTAAGACGACGCCAAACATTATCTGAGATAATTTGGCTCGATTTAAAATGGGTTCAAAACTTGGTCTTAACTTGATAAAAAAAAACAAATTGGTTAAGAGTTGTTCGGAGATGCCTTTGTGTGGTCTCATCAGCTGTTGGCCCCATTTTACTTGAACTTGAGGCAATTATAGTGAGATATGAGTCACCCGTAACTTGCTTACTTCCACACTGCATAGAGACTAAATTAGTTCTCTAAGGCAGTAGTGCATAACGGTTTTGTTGGTACGACCCCAATGAAGTATCATTTTATTTAGAAGACCCCATCCCATGCGACCATGTAAAAAATAAACTATTTACTATTACTTACTAGAGGTCTCAATCCGCTTAAATCTTACGTTCACGGTTATTTTTTGACACCCTATAAATGTTTATAAGGCTGTTAATTGTGTAAAACTAAAGTAATTTTACTGTACATATAATTTGCTTACAGGAGTTTTACGTATATTCTTTGTCATATTTAAAAACAATTCGGTTACCCCTCTTAATAAATTGGAACCCCAACTGAGGTCGCAGCCCACGGGTTGCGCACCCCCACTCTAGATCACGAGCAAGTTCAAAATCACGATTAATAAAATACATTTTATTATGTCTAAGGAGCCAACTTAACCAGACCGCTGAAACCATTTTTATTAAGTAGACAAAGTGCGCCCTGTACATGTTGATGATACACTCCGCATTACATACCTGTATGAGCTGTAGTATCATATTAACTTTCTATTATTCTTAATATTCACCATAGACTGGTTGATACTGATCAAAGTAAATTGAAATGCATTACGTTTAAACTTTATGAACTAACTAACTAACTCTCTGGCCTTAAAAACCCGACCTGACCTCCTTCAAATAAATTTTAACATCCTCCCTTTGACATTTTGATCTATCAAGCGGTCTTGTTACTCCAAGTTTATACTTTATTATAAACATTATACTTAATTTCTTATCAAATAATAATAAAAAAAAATCTTTACCAACATTTTTAGCATGTTTTCAATAAAGGACGCCAGTGTTTTTTGTATCCTTTTAGATATTTAACATGCACATTCTGAAGTGACTGATTATATAATTTACACGACTTATAAACTAAACTAAATTTAGAACAGACACAGTATCCCCACCCCAGCCGTTAACTTATCACCGTGAAAGTGAAAACCTGCATTTCGCAAATGATACATTTTTAGAGAATGCTGGGAATCGAAACCGGGTTGTTCAGTAGGCAGACACTCTACCGACTGAGCTAAGGTGTCTAATTCAGGTAATACCGATCAGGATATCTGAGGTGAATCACCATTGGCCCCCAAGAGAAAAGACGAGACGTGTGATCCAACTGGAGCTGTCGTGCACTTACTCTTGTTCTTCTGATGCATGAGACTTAGGTCGACCTGTTTGAGCCCGTGGAAGTTGTCGATGCTGGAGTTGTTGTCGGCCACCCCGGGGATGCTGCCAAGGGCGAGGAAGGCCTCGCCAGCGAAGTCGTTAAACGTGAGAACATCGTGGTCCATCACGGTGAAGAGTATCATGGCGCCCTCCGAGCGGCACTGCTCTAACGTCACGGAACTAGGACAACGCCACAGGGTTTTTGGAGAGTCACATGACTATGAGACTGCGTAACAAAGGATAGAGGGAGGGAGGATGACCACAGATCTGCGCATGCGTGCCATTTTGAGGTGGGAGAGTAGGGAACTCGAAAAAAAAGGCCAGTGTTTTTGCAGTTTTTATATCAAAACATTTTTAGTCAAAATAAATCAAATAATGCCCCAGTACAAATAGAGAGTTTAATTTTCTTCACACGGTGATATCAACAGTTGTTGAATATCTGTCAAGGGTGTCCTAGAATTTAATTACAAGATTTATTCTTCATTCAAAAAGTTTCTCATCTAATGGTGCTATTCATCAACTGCACCGTGGGAAGAAAATTAAAGTCTTTAAA
Source organism: Timema shepardi (assembly GCA_902151425.1). Lineage (NCBI taxonomy): Eukaryota > Metazoa > Arthropoda > Insecta > Phasmatodea > Timematidae > Timema > Timema shepardi. The sequence goes on from CABFVX010002010.1 coordinate 81,734, forward strand.
TTTTTACCGGAGGAATACTTTTTTTTTTGCTAAACATTTTTGTTATTAAAACTGCAGACACGTTGATCTTTTATAGCATCCCCTATAGTCCCGCCTTAATCTTCGTAAGTGTAATAACTGAGAACTCTCGTGTTAGACTGGCCTGTTTTTGGCGGGGAGATCTGGTTTAAAATCCCTGTCGGATCTACTAAGAGCCGATTTTCCACCCTACTTCCAAGCAAATGCGGATAAATTACCTCTAAAATACTCCCTGCCTCATCTCTACCCATTAGAGTAATGGTCATATATGTGTATAAGCTGAACCGGCAGTAAGACGAGGTGATAAAAATAAATAAAACCAAAGGGGAATATATTTTCTTTATGTCACCGGATATCAGTTCCTGAGGGATTTACGAGAATCTCTGTGATGATAGATAATACGAGATTTAATGAGGGTCGGGTGTGTGATCCGGCTTCTTACGTACATGGGTAAAAGGGTAGGGGGAAGGGTAGGGGGAAGGGGAGCTTGGGTATACATTTATTGTTTTACCCTCATACCCATCTTTAAATTCTCATTAAAACACATAATTTACCAATATTTTTTCCAAGCTAAAAATTGAACAACACCTTTACTATTAATAATACAGAAAAACACGCTCCCATTTAATGGCTACCAAATGTAGAGCCCCCTCCCAAAACCCACACGTTAAAAAACAACACATACTCTATTTCAATTATAAAATAGCACTCTGTTTCCAATTAATATTTTTTTAAACTTACTATAGATACATTTAAAATGAGATTATCAATAATTTAATTTTAGAATAAATTAAATAACTCAATAAATATCTAAATTTAGCTAGCAAAATGTTTATCAGAAACATTTTGAATCATATACTTTGTTTTCTAAACTTTTAAAAAACGGCAATATACCAAAAATTAACCCATTCCTATAAAAGTTAGTCATAATATTATTTAATTGTTTATTATATTACCATCTGTAAAATTAATAAACGCACATTGACTGTTTCTTTATTAGCCTCTCTTACAATAAAATGTCCTCGAAACCTAATAGTCTTATATATATTTCAATGAAATATCACCGTCCACCGTTAAATAAAATTGGTAAGATCTACACCTAAAGCTTTGCTCAAGAAAATAATATATTTTGGTTGTTAACTTATTAATTATGTTGTAACATTAGTATTAAATTGTAAATTTTAATATACTTTATTGCAAACTTAATCAAATTTCAAACTTAAAAATTATAAAATAAGTTCCCTGATTATTTAATTTAGCTTAATATGCTTGGAGATATATTAAAGTAAATAGTTTTAATAAACAAAATATAGTTATTTGAAAATGTAGAAAGATAGAAAGGTAGTAGAGCCAACTATTGTCTCAATATACTTACAATTCAAAGCACTCGTCAAACATTGGATTAAGTGTCTTCTTTTGGACATTCGTCTGTTGTTCTGCGCAGTGCGCAAACACTTTTCTTGGCAGAAGTTCGATTATTACGAACGGATCACTAAAACCTGTGAAAAAAAGCACCATGAACACGCGTTAATGGCTAAAGAATCAAACTAACAATTGCATTTAAATTAATTCTGACCACCTTCGTAATCTAGTGGTCAGAGTACCAGGTTCGATCCTTGGCGCTTCCAAATTTTCTGTAAAGCAGTGGATTTGTGACGGAGTAAAACTCAGCCTCGTGAGGATAAACAAGGAGCTAATTGAATAAAAAATGTGGTGGTTGCGATCTAGAAAACTGAGATTAACGGCCGGGGGGTTTCGTTGTGCTGAGCTTATGACACCCTCTATCCGCATAAGCTGGAACTATCTTTACCAACAGAGGGCGGCCGGTATGTCTCGATGGCTGACTCCATGGATTTTTATTTAAATTGGTTCTAGTTTTAGTTTGTTGTCAACAAAATAAACAAATAATATAAACAGATAGTCTAAATTTAGTTTTATATTAACCGGAACTTATCATGTTTCTTGGTTTTATGAGATCTGAAACTTTAAATAGTTCATACATAAAAAATATAATTAGAAACAGGAAATAGATCACCATGTTTATATGATGTTGAAGTAATGATTGAGGAAAAAAGGTCCAACCCACTTCGGTCTAACGCGCTATTATCGCAGTAAACTAGAATGCTGATGTCGGAGTGATCGAGGTTCGAATCTTGGTTGGGTGTACTGAGGGTGGTTTTACCAAAATGGTTTTCCACTCTCCCTCCAGTAGTAAGACGCGGTGCTGAAAATAGGGGGAGTTATACTGGCTTCTGTGAGAAAAGTCAATACTGTTGCATTAATGCATGTTCTAATGCTTACAGAAGAGAAGAACTATCATAAAATGGAATCATTTCTTCACCTCATAGCTCACTATAAAATAACATAAATAAAACTGGTAAAATGTTATCAATTTTGACCACAAAATAATGTCTGTATTCTATAAAAAAGGCCCTTCCTTTGAGAATTGGACTGTATTGTACTATCCCCATTATTTGCAGAAGGGAGAGTCCTCACCATTGGGGTCGAGTGGTATGACGTCCCTGGCGTTTAGCACCTCGACGCACAGGGAGTCGTGATTGAAGTACGCCCTCACGGAGAGCACCCCGTACTCCGTGCTCTCCGTGTTGGCCTGATCCTGGAGCCTTTGTAGATAGTAGAGCGAGACCAGTCGCTCCGTGTCAGTCTTGTGGTACTGAAGTCTCTGCTCCACGTTCCAGTATGTCGCTAGAAACAAGCACGAGGGAGCTGGGTTCGAGTCTCGTCGTTAGATAGGGTGAGGGATTGAAAAAACAGGGACCCATGGGTCTAGGGGATGTATGCAGGAATACCACCAAATGGACGTTTACACCCGATATTATTGGTAAGGGAACTGCATGTCTTGTGGAGAAAAGCTTTAACTTCTCTCTCTCTTTTTCAGTTAACCGTGGCAAAATCTCTTCGCTCTCAGTTATGTCTGAAGGTGGTGTGCTGGGGTGGAAAGGAACTACACCCAATATCATCGCTGAGAGAATTGCACGTCTTGTGGAGAAAAGTTTTAACTTATCTCTCGCTTTCTCAGTTAACTGTTGCCAAATTTCTTCGCTCTCAGTTATGTCGGAAGGTGGTGTACGGGGTAAGAAGGAGCTACTGGCAACATCGACTAACCAGCGTTGTGAAACTTGTCTTAGATTTGAGAGGAGATTGACCATACACAAACGAGAGAATGACAACGCTGTATCCCAATAGAACTCATGCAGTCCCCTCAGCGATGATATCCAGTGTAGTGTGAGTGGACCCTTAGTGACGGTTTGGTTGCGTAATCATAGACAAAGACAGGGATGTGTAAACTTATTTACAGGAGGTCCAAATAAAAAAAAATTGGGGGGCCAGATACATTTATTCATTAATTTTTCTCCAAAATTTATTAAAAAGAAAAATGATAAACACACATTATAGACTGACATGACTTAAGTTTACATACTCTGATAATTCATAACAGTAAAAAATACCTTAGTGGCTTAGTATGTTTTTAAATTCGTTCAGAAGATTTAGATGATGGAGTGTGAGATGAGTTAGACTGTAAATGAGTTTCGAGCATGGCTTTATGATCTGAGTTATACTGTGGGGAGGTGATTCTCAATAGAGAAGACAGATGCTCATAAGTGAGTCGGTTTATAAGATTACTTTTACTAAGTTTCATGATTGAAAAGGCTTGTTCGCATGAATATGAGTATGTAAACACTGCCATATATTTTGAGCATTATTTACCAAATTTGGAAATGTTGATTTACAGTTTTGTTGTATTAAAAGCCTGCTTCACAACGCAACTTAATTGAATTGGTTATACCGGCGGGCCGCAGTTTGACCATCCTTGGGATAAAACGTTGGCTCATGAGTGTGCTCGGGACTACACTAACGTTACACTAAGCACCCCCTCACACTTAGTAACGTTCTTGCATACCACCCTAGAAGAGGCAGTGATGGAAGGGAATATAGTGCATTGACGAAGTTAAAGGTTGGACGAAGAAAAAGGTTGTAACATGGATTCCAGGGATCTCGAAGAAGTTTGTTAAGTGGTTAGGAGAGCAAGATACAATGTGTTATCTATTATATTGAGCCAAGGCTTTGATGACATCAATCGTACTGACGCGCTAATCTTGCAGTAGAATAGACTGCCGATGATGGGGAGATAGAGGTTCGAATCTCAGTCAGGTGTACTAACGGTGGTTTTTCCAAAACAATTTTCCACTCTCCCTACACGCAAATGATAGCACACTTCCTATTAGTTCAACCTTCCTAATCCCTAGCACAAAAGGTTATATCACGAACGGATAGTAAGGCCGAAGACAAACTAGTGTTCAGAAAGCAGCGACAGAAACGCCACGAACAGAACGCAAACACGGCTGTCCGCTAGGGGGTGTCCACTAGGGTCTGTCCGCTAGGGGGTGTCACGCTAGGGGTTGTCCGCTAGAGTGTGTTACGCTAGCATATCAAACGTATCTATCTCGGGCTCTTCTGGTAAGGAAAATGTCGACTAGGAGCGAAGATTATTTACTGCTCGCTCTTTCTCAATCAAGTCATCTGAAAAATAATTAAGTTTGGAACTATGGTGTGCACCTTATAAATAGCTGCAGGCTGTCCTTTGAACAATTTAATATGCTGTCCAACAAAATACGCAAATATCCAGACAGATTTTTTTGAGTGCTACAAAATGAGGGCAGGAAGCTTTTATTTGCTGTGTTTCAACGTAAAAGTCAATATTGAGAAGCAATATTGAAAAAACAGCAGCAGCTACCTCCATCCACAGTCTGTTCTTAACATCCCTGTTTGCATAATTGGTGTGTTTTAAATTCCACACTGTATCTCTATAATGCACTTCGTTTATAACTGGAAAGAAACTGCAACACGAACGCTAGTCTGATTAAACGGAGAGCATTTCAAGTGCTTGGCTGTCGAGAAACACAAACATCTGCGTTTATCAAATCTGTCACAGCGTTCAGGGTGCGAATCTCACCCTTCACATATGAAACATAGCAATTCCAATACACTAGAGCAGAGGTTGGCAATTGGTCGCTCGCGATAGACCAGTCGATCACGAAGCAATTTTCAATCGATTACGAAGGAAAAAAAAATCTTCATTGAAAGTAGATCTTTAAGTCTTTTAGATAGCAAATATATTTAGTACGGTAGCTTACAATAATATTTTAGTCTGAGCAAAATTATCTTTATTGGCCATAATGGGTAGTGTTTTAAGACATTTAAATATTAAAATGTACGTTGTATTTAGTTTATATTTTTTCCTATAAAGATGGGGACAAAACTATTTGATAAAACAAAAGTAGAGTGAAGAAACGATGAGGCTCACTTCAACTTTGAGAGGTTTATAAGTTGATCGTGGCCCAAAAAGGTTGCCGACGACTGCACTAGAGCAATCTTGCCGCAGCGTTCTGAACGTTAGTCTGTCCCCGGCCAAGACGCGGTGATAAACGTGACGGACATCGATATACTCCACGTGGTTTGACGAGAACCAACTTTTAGGTAATTACTTGAGGTTGAATCGCGATTCAGATATTATTACGAACAAAAATAACCTTCTCGGCACAAGTTTTACAGCAGAGCGAAAATGAGGAAAAGACACGATGGTGTTTCCCCTCCCTATGAGTGAAGGGTTAACGCACCTGATTTCAGAGCTTCCAGTGGCAACCCTTTCTGGTCTGCGTGGAAGAACTCCACCAGTATCTCCAAAGCCACGTACAGACGCTCGTAGAACACGGCCACCTTGTCCTGGACAATACAAATTTGTTTGGATATACAGGGTGTTCCCGGGTTACACGGATACACTTTGGGAAGTGATGGTGGATAAAAAACCAACTCAAAATGTCTTTTGGAAATTTGCTAGTTTTGTAATTTATATTTTTTATATATTATATTTGTTGGTTACGGTTATAACTGTACCTAAATATCAAGTTCTCTAAATTGAAAAATGACACATGGATAGCTCAGTGGTTAGAACATTGGCGTAGTAAGGCAAAGGTCCCGGCTTCAATTCTTGTCTCCAGGTGTCATTTTTCAATTTAGAGAATTGTGTATTAAGTTACATGGTTGATCAGGCATGACACACGTCGTTAACTACCTGACAGTGTTTAGCCTACTTAACCTAAATCAACTCAGGGTGTTAATAGTTTATTAAGTAACCCAGTTAACCGGATGTGACAGCAGATTTGAATAGTTTAGGAGCTCTTTTAACTCTACTGATAGCCACTGAGGCAGGTTTTACATTTTGAAAAAGACGTCGAATAGTAATGAGGTTTTTTTTCTGTACTTTAAAATAAATATATGAGTTGAAACAAAACAGTTTTATTATTATTAGTGATTAATGCAGAAGGCTTCACTTTGTTTTCTGGTTGGGGCGTTATCTTGTATTTATGGGTGTACAAAGTAAACTTTTACAATTTGATACAAACTTGAATCCAATATGTGAAATATTTTTGAAGCTGAATCGAGATTTGGATATTTTTTGTTAGTTGTTTTATGCTTTTAAAACGATTATATTGCGGTTATTTATATAACCTTGTGCACTAAAATTACTTGTAAAATGTTTCATTGCACAATTGTTCATATTAATTTATTTTATTCTGATACATCAAGCTATTATCACAAGTTAGTTAAAAGCCAATTATATCAAACCAACTTCGGTGGCCACATGGTCTAACACGCCACACTCTTACTAGACTACACTACTAATGAAGGGAAGATCAAAGTTCGAATCTCAGTCGGGAGTACTGAGGGTGTTTTTTTTTCTTTTCAAAAGGTCTTTTCACTATCCTTTCACGTAAATGAATACAGATACATTTTATTTAATAAAACTTTCCTAATACCTAACATGTTAGCGTAATTAGTACATAAGCGTATAGCCCGAACGGGTAGTAAGACGCGACCCGCCTCGGTGGCGTAGTTGGCTAACGCGCAAGTCGTGTTTAGCTCGACCGCCGAGGGCGGGGAGATCAAGGTTCGAATCTCGGTCGGGTGAACTGGGGGNTCCCTCCACGCAAATGCGGGTTCACTTCCTCTAATTCAACCTTCCCAATTCCCAATCTATTAGCGTAATTAGTACTTAAAGCGTATAACCCGAACGGGTAGTAAGACGCGGTGCTAATAATAACAATGCTAGCTGTCAGCTACAACCACTCCAGTGGTGAATGGACTGTAGGCTGCACCCTTCATTTCCCCTCCGGGACAAAACGTCTCACTGTAGTTACCCCTGCGCTCCCGTCCATCTGCTGTCCCAACTCGAGCAGGGAGATCTCCCACACGTCGGCCAACACCCGCTCGAAGTTGCGCGGGAGGAGAGCGCCGTTGAGGCTCACCAGGTGAGCGTCCAGGTACTCGAGCAGGGGGTTGATAGCCTCCGAGGTGGGCAGAGAGTCTGGGGACCACGCCAGATGGAACATGGCCTTCTTCAGGGCGGGGCGCATCTGGGCAGAGAATAAAAGGGATTTATATAACACACGTTGATGAGCAGGTGGGTTAAGGCGCAAGTTTTATGGTGACAGAGAGCTTGAGGCTTGGATCCCTGGCCAGGTGTATTGAGGCTATTTTTTTCCTGAATGCTTTCACACTATCCCATATGAGTGAGGGTGGGTACATCTAGTCCTCCTCATCATCAACTGTTTCCAGCCTGTGGCTGGTTCACTTTAGTAAAATATCTCCTCTTCCTCTATCCTTTCATCACTATTCCTCACTTCCATTCTTCTTCTCTCACTTTCACACTTTATGTTATTTGCTCCTTCCTTCTCTTTACTAGCCTCCCTTACTGTCTTTTTCCTACATACTTAATCCCCATCATTATCTTTAGCATCATCTCCTTTTCCATTCGAACTACATGACCATACCATCTCAGACCTGCTTCCTCTACTATCTCATGTACTCCAATATCCTCATTACATGACCATACCATCTCAGACCTGCTTCCTCTACTATCCCATGTACTCCAAATATCCTCATTACATGACCATACCATCTCAGACCTGCTTCCTCTACTATCTCATGTACTCCAACATCCTCATTACATGACCATACCATCTCAGACCTGCTTCCTCTACTATCTCATTTAATCCTTGTATCCCCACATCAATAATATATTAACTTTCTCCTCCCTAATCCAATAGTGTAAACATTATAATATCCAAGATGGGTGGGAAAATATTCAAAGAATTACCATGTCTTCAGCCATCTTCATGGTAACTGACCGCAGTAATTTAAAACTGCTCTACATTTGGTCTTGTTTTTATTTTATTTCTACACCCATTACTGTTTCCCGCATGTGGCCTGGGTCAGTTTTTTTTTACCCAAGCTATATATTTTCTACCGCCAGCTTACTAGGCCATGCCTTATAATCTAACTTAAGACTAGGACAGGCACAACATCCAGTCCCTGGGCGTTAATTGATCATTGTGAAAGGATAGACCCACATCTCACCAATTATAATTTTTTGGTCATGTCGGGAATCGAACCCTGGACCATAAGCTCAGCTGACAGACACGGTACCGACTGAGTTAAGGTGTCGGAGGGGGTCTTGTTCTATTGTTATCATGTGTTCTTGCACTGCAGTGAGCCCTAGTGCCCTTTTATTCATAATTGCATCCAAGGTCAAGTTTCAACTTGTATACATAGAGCCTAGCTTACCTTGGCGGCGACCCTGTTAATGACCTGCAGCGCCCTGGCCTCAAGCTGTGTGGTAGCGTCATCCAAGATATCGTACAACGCCTGCCTCCACGGCTGCTTGTTAGTGTGCTCCGTGGCCGCCTCCACCGCCTCTAGCACCGCCTCCACGTGCAGGTCTTCCCCCAACATCGACAAGGTGCGTCGGACGTACTCCAGATCATTCACCGTCACGCACATCTGGAGGAACAAACCTCAGAAAGGTTAGCCTGAAGGGTTTGGTAATTGTCAAGGATTTTGCTCAGTTTCATCCGAAGTGATTTAGAAACATTTGAAAGCCTAGACCTATCCAATCAGCTTTCTCACAAAAAAAAAATATGTTCAAGATCAGGGATAGGTCAGTTCAATTTTTCAGCACTTTGGTTCCATCTGATCTTCATTTGAGATTCGGAACAGTTTTCTGGTCGCTAAAAATAAAGTAATATTGTGCGTATGGGATACACCATTTATAGCCCAATAGTGAAAAGATTAGCCTGTACAAATGTACCGTTACCCATGGAAATCTCGAATGTTCTAATAGTAAATTATTTTCGTGGAGGCTCTTTCCATGTCCTGATGAGATGAGATGATGGTGAAAGGGAGTATGAGGGTGGGGGATCAGTAGAAATACTTACAACCTAACTTAAGCCTAACTAACCAAACCCTGGTGACCGTTGGGGTAGTTCCCCTTTCGGGAAAATTATCCAAGATACCAGTAGGGAATCGAGCTCGTAACCCCTAGGTTCGTAGCTAGGTACACTGACCCCTACACTAGGGGTCGTTTGCTAAGCATATGACTATCTACTACTGAAGTTATAAGTTTAAAACATCTTGGTAAATACATCCATCCATACAATTACATTAATACAGTACAGTAAATATGAAAATAATGTCTTATTATTAATATATACGAGTTTTCTGCAGCACTTAATTTCCCCTATTTGTGGACTGACCAACATTAGAAAAAGATGAAACAATGGAAACCAAATTGTATTAGATTAGTTTATAAAGTCAAGTGGAACCGAGAATCGGTAGCTTAAAACCAAAATATTAGAACTGACAGAATTTTAGAACAGACACACCACAAAGGCCAATTCTTAAAAAAAATAAAAATAGTCAAAGTTTTTTTTGTGTCCAAGTTGAAAGGCTTGATCCCTCTGGTTCCGAGGCAAGTGCTTGATTCTTTAAGATATCTAATATGAAATGAGAATACAAGAGAATCTTGTCAAATCGATCCCATCACTGAATGGATAGCTTCACGTAAGAGAGAATCGAACCGACATATCGAAAAGATGCAAGATGACAGAATGGTAAAAATAGCAAAGACGAAATACCTCCAAGGAAGATAAAAACCTAGAAGACCGAGGCGAAGATATAAGGACAGCCTTTAGAGCGCATGGAATAGAACAGGTCAAAGGCCTATAACGGAGGAAGTAGAAGTTAAAAAGATAACACAATTATTATTTTACCTCGTCACTGATCTTGAAGGGAGCCGTTTCTTCATAATACCCCATATCCTCAAGTTTCTTGTGCGTCAGGTCCGCGTAGTAGACTGCAGCACTGCAAATAATCTGAAACCAGATATTGTACCAACTGCTGTTCAAAAAGTGTTATTTTAATTTTAAAATTAAGGTTAAGTTCATCTTTCAGTTTCATATTCGATAATACTAGAGGATTTGAAATATAGCTGGAGCAGGGGCTTTTTGGAGCCCGATCGATTTAGATACTTACCAACGTTCACAAAGTTCGTGTCTCCAATCTACTTAAGATTGATTTTTTTGTCTATAAAATCTTATATTTATTACTTGAATTTAATTTTTCCTCAAATATTTGTGTCCCCAACTTGATAGAAACGAATATAGAATAGATAAAATATGTATTTTTGAATATTCAACTATTTAAATTTCTTATAAATTTTAGTCACACTCAAATATTATTTGAGAGTATTTGATATGGCAACATTTGCGAGTTCAAAAGATCGACTTTCAATGACAACGTTATCTTCTTACACGATTGACTGAAAATTGCCGCGAGTTCGACCAGATGTCGACCCCTGATTTATAGAGAGATCAAATTTATTCCGGGGAGGGGGATACTCTCCAGAGGGGCAATGCCCCTTTCTCCCCCAGTTACACAACCCCTGCCATACAGAGATCTTAGCTCTAAGCATGACAAACATATATTACTAACTTACGTCGATTATCTTAACCACGAGGTTTATAAGATCCGACCAAGTCCAGTTATCATAGCTCTTAGCTCTAAGCACGACGAATATATATTACCAACTTACGTCGATTATCTTGACCACGAGGTTGTAAGAACTGACCAAGTCCGGCCATGCGAGCTGGCGCCAGAATTCCTTGATCTGGAACAAGTTTTAAAATACAAACCGCACTCGTTAAATTACTAAGGGTACAAGGAAAAAAGGAGGAAAGTAACACTAACCACATTTTTCAGAAGATAAACTTATACATCTCAAACCAAATAAGGACCTCAACAAATAATAATAAGAAAAAATATTTGCGTTTTGAAGGGGAATCCAAAATGTCAATGTGAAAGAAGTGTCTGACGTTGGTTTAGGCACGCTGAGAGCATTAGTGTGGATAGAGTGACCAAGCGAATCTATGAAGGTAGAATGTGTGGATCAAAGGATGGGGTAAACCATGTAAGACGTGATTAAATGCTGAGGACGAATGTGTGAAAAAAGAAACATCAAGAGTTTTAAGAATACAAGAGAATGTATAACTCAGTGTATGGATGTTGTTGAAGAGAAGGGAGTATGCAAGGATAGGGAAGTGTGGAGAAAGTTAGTGAGGATGGATTAATTACGGATTTTTTTTTTTAGCTAAATACACATTTTATTGCCTACCCAGTAAGGGAACGGTGTGATTAGTTATGTATGTAGTAAATTTCTATTGCAAATACTTGAAGCCTAGTCCGCCCAAAATTCTTGAGTTACATTTTAGTGGACAATTTGTTTTCAAACAGTACACATTTACTGTCTTCGGTTCAAGATTATGCTTTACTATTTGTGAATCCCGATCAAACATTAAGTGTATGTTAAGTTGATTGTGATATTACAAAAACACCAAAAGGATATATACATATATATTCTTATCTACAGTAACTCCGTGGATTTTTTGATGCTGACTGACAGCTCACAGCTAACTTTTGACAGTCAACATTTAGGTATATACCTAAATGTTGACTGTCAGAAGTGACAGCTGCCAAACACATGTTTTTGCAGATCATATGGTTCAGCGTAGGGATACATAATTTGGTCTGGTAACTTTTCAAATCCATCAGCTGTCAGATGTGAGATGTCAGTCAGCACCAAAGAAGTCATGGGGTTATTGTACAAACCTGGAAGAAGCAGGAAGTGGCATCCATAGCGGAAGTACTGTGTTTGACGATCAGATCCCCAAAACAGACCTTGTTAAGTTCAGCTGCTTTCCTTATCCGATACATCGCCTGAAAGGACATCATACATCTAAATACTGTGTACATTAAAGTCTAAATGAAAATGTAGAAACCCCTTTACTCGTTATATGAACATCCATGATTGCAAAAACTTTCAAGAGCTTAGAGGTTTGGCGATTTATAAATATTCTTGTAGAATTGTGCTTCAAACGATCACCGATCATATCTGAAAGATGTTTGTTTGAATCCCGGCGCTGTTTTATTTTAAGGCCTATACTTAGCTTTAGTAAGAAAGCAGATGTGATAGGTAAAGTTTCACAATAGCTACGGTTAAAGCCAGTAAAAACATCACTAGCTCTTCCATAATAAGGTTACATGAGGAAAATGGGGAATGTAAAATTACACACATTTTTCAGAATAACAGCTTTTATATCTCTCATGATTATCTAAAAAATGGCAGCACAAAGCTAAAATAAGATTTTACCCTTCTCCCCCTCCCTGTGCCGATAATATACATTAATATAAAAAGTCCTTGAATTGTACACTCTATTTACTCTGAAAGGTAGAAAATTCTACTCTAATTGTTTATCTACTATGGTGTAGTTTTATTAAAAGCTCCATAGTGGATCCCATCAAGGTAAGACTGCAATGTTTCACCGTAAACGGAGTGTACTAATTTTATTTAATACTCCATTGTGTTTATCATTATTGTGTATTTTGTAAATTATTCATGAAGGTGCGAAACTTCTAAATTTTTAAATCCTTATCTAAATCTCGCTGGGTTTCGTTTTAGTTTTGAAATTTCAAAATCTTAATAATTTGAAAGATTCGTATTGGTTCGAAATTTCAAATACAAATACATCCCAGATTCGGATTGTATGAGATCAAATTCGAAATTCTAATCTAAAAGTAAATTTTTAAATAAGTTAACTTTTTAAATAAGTTACTATAGATGACTAGTTGATCATAGAAACATGACAATATAAAAATATTTAAAATCCAGTCATAATTTGGACAAGGTGATTGACCTAATTTTTTTTAACTATATTAAAGAGTGTATGTATACAAATTAAATTAATATTAGATTTGGATTTGATAACGTTTCAATATAACAAATTTCGATATGATTCGAATTCAAAAGATTTTTAATTATAAAATATTTGATTCTAGCTGGTAAGTAATGATTCAAATTCGCTTCGAAATTTAAAATATGGCATACGCTTAAAATTATAAGAGTATATGTATACCGAGGTTTTAATAGTTTTCACCTTGAATTTGGCCACGTCCAGCCATTTATCCACCGCAGGTTCGAACCACTGATAGTAAAAGTTGATGGACAGACTCTTCTGGTCTTGTGGAGGTATGTGCTCTTGGAAACTGCAAGTCAACAAAACACAGTCGTCCATAATAACTACAGATAGTGTATTAGTCCGATATAATAACCAAGCCCCCACTTTTTGACAGTCTACAAAAACATATTATTTGGTTTATTAATTACAAGTTTAATTTATACATTTTTCAAAAGGTTCTAATATTTACTTATGTATTATTGTATAGTTTATCTTAACATTATTTATTTATTGGTCCCAGATTATAAATACCTATTATAATATTGATATTCACACCATTATGGTAACATAAGTTTAGCGATTTCAAATAAATATATTTCTACGAAAATTAGACTGTAGATTAGTGGGCTCTATACAAATTCTTAGCTTGTACAATCTAGTCCAGTTAGAAAACCTACAGGTCAAATTATTTTCACAAGGCTATATGCCACAAATAACGAATAGAAAACATGATGAACCTGCCCAATATGTAGATTTGTTAATATATATATAACTAAAAAGATAACTGAACATGGGAATGTAACACAGAGCTATCCAGGTACATTTTATGTTTGAGGTCATATTAACTAGTTCATTTATTGTGGAGTCTACTACGTGCGTATGAGATCATAATATAATAATAGACTATGTATCTGAAACACTGGCTACCTTTTGTACTTCCTTTATTTTATTAAATAAAATGTATACAATTTGGTTTTATACTATATATTTTAAGATTTACACAATTACCCAAACTCCCGGGTTCAAATTTAGTTTTTTTTTTACATTTGCGATCTTAAAAACTGGCTCAACGTTGCGTTGTTGTCAGCATATGAGAACGGAAATATAAGTTTAACTGTACACCCTAATTTTGGTTGGAAGAACAGTAGAGATAATTATATCATATTATTTCTTTTGCTTCCAACGTTGATAACATTTTGTTATATTATTTGTGTTATTTTATAGGTATTGATAGTATCTCTCAAAAGTGACAACTGCAAATAACATGACTTGATGTAAGAATATATTAAAATTGTTTTAGTAACTTTAGTAACTAGCTTCTACTGATATTTCTTGGACTTTGACTCAAAATCTTCAACCTGAGAACAGTTCCAAACTTCAGCGCTTGTAAGTTAAAGTTTGATTGACAAGTTCGCCGAAAATTGAGGGGAGAATCTGATTGAGTAACGTGGAAATTCACGCGCTGGCGGAAATATATTTAGGTCCATGATTCTCTGATAAAAAAAAAACCCTAGAAACAGTTGATTCCGGAAATGTTTTATTTTCTAGTGGACGAATGGATGCTTGGTCAGTCAATTTTATTTTTAGTACCTTGTCTTACTACCCATTTGGGTTACAGTACACTTATATACTAGCTAAAGTAAAGGTTTTAGGGAGGTTATATTTATAGGAAATGAGCCCACATTTGCATGGAGGAAGAGTGAATTTTTTTTAGGAAAAACCACCCTTGGTATACCCAACCGAGGTTAGAACTTCGATCTCACCGCCATCGGCAGTCTAGTCCACTGCAAGAGTAGCGCGTTAGACCACGTGACCACCGATGTGGATCAAGTTATAAAATATCGATAGTATTAAACAATAAATTTATTCAACATAAATTCTAACAATTTACTTTAAAAAAATTGCCTAAAAATAAACCAAAACTGTTCAAAAAATTACTCGGAAAGGACGCAAACCCAGAAAATATGAGCCAAAGATTGAAAAATGACTAGAAATTATTTAAAAAAAAAAGATCTGTAATCAACTTTTCTACAACTGAAGGATAATGAGCATAAGCACATGAGCAGTGTTTAAAATGTTTAAAAAAACCTGACATGCGGGCCTGGAGGTTATCATATCTGGAGTGTAGGCCTACCTCACGAACTCCTGCATGGCGATGTAGAGCTCGAAGATAGGTGTGGCCACCTCTGAGCCCGGTGGTAGACCGATGTCGTCCTTCCCAATCTCAAGATTCTGGATGTTGATACATAGCGCCGTCACTTGCGGGCCCAAGTCACTGTGGACCTACCAACAATCCACTTAATAACAGTTTCATACGTCACGACAAGGCAACGTGATACCACGAGGATCGCCAAACACACATCTATATTGTTGACTGAATAGGACTAGTTCACTATAGTCGCGACTATCCGGCCCTACATTGGCAGAATTCCGGGACTAAAAACGGGATAATACGGAATCCAAGAGTACATAATTTTTAAGGAACATTTAACTTTGTTTTAATAGAAGCTGCCCATTTTATGAGGGGGGTCAAGGTGCTCAGGTGTTCGTCCGGCCGAACGCGACGTACGGCCCACGCACATTTCATATAAACGAGCAGTTGACTGTCTTTGACACTTTCCGGTACTGAAAGTACCCCACGGGGCGGCCCTTGGACAATGTGATGGACGTTGGGGTCCCGACAAGGTCATCTGTGTGTAAAGAAGGGGAGCCTTCTCGACATACATTAAGCGGTTGGCAGTGCGTGCCCGTGTAGCGGGGATAGCTGGTCAGGATACCTCCTTGAGGTCCCCGCTGGGACACTCCGGACAGCTGGTCTCACAAAGAAAGTGCTGAGGGGGCGGCAACCAAGAGGGTGTGAGATACAGAGAAATTTGGGATTTTTGAGAACGAAGGTTGAGGAGACGGCTGTTCGTAGGCTAAGCTCCGGACTTCCTCGTGATTGGGCGATCACTAGGAAGAGCCAACTCCTCCCTCCATCCAGCCTCAGTGGAGTTTTTCTCTCTCAAGAAACCCAAGGCAGGCTAGCATGGAAGGGATGGTACTGATTTTTTCGGGTGCCTTAGTACCCGGAATGGCACTCGTGGACCTTGGTCTATGTCAGGCGAAAAGCTTCCGGTCCCGATGGGTATCAGAGGTTGCACTGGTAGGGGCCTCTGAGCCTAGGGATAGTGTAGTTAGAAAGCCCTTCGGGGGGGTCTCTCCGGAGATCTAGTGGATATAAATACCCATTTTCTGATTGCGATGTAAAATAGGAATACAATAATTGTAGGGAGAAAGTAAAAGTTAAAGAGAAATAATTTAAAAAAAGTTTACTATACATTATTTGATCATTTTGGAAATGGAACATTGACTACAAAGCAAGAACAACAAGTGAAGATGGACTACATTATAAATTCAGTAAATTTTTTATAGGGGATATTCACCGGTTTGTTTATTTTAAAACGCACTTGTTAACATTGAGAACTAGGCCGGATAAAACGTAGGGCCGTATAATTGAACGCCGGATAATCGCGACTAGTGTATTAGTGAATGGGAGTAGCATGTGTTTAACAGAGCTCTACTGGAAGTTTTACCTCCGTTACACTCCTCCCTTAAATGACCTGTCACACTAGTGACAGCTGACTTTTATTTTTGGGGTGTTTATTTACGACAACGCCTTTTATTTATACAACGTTTCATATTTTCCTCCCCCCCCTCCTTCCTCCTATTTGATTTTTTTTCTCCATGATGTCTAATTATTTTCTCTATTTGAACATTTGATTTGAATCCCTGAGAGGACGCAAGTATTTTTTTATTTCATCGGTTGGGGAGCGTTTCCGTAATTCTCTCTCAATTAAGGTTTTTATATTTACACGACGTCCTGACTAGGTCCACAGATTTCTCGTCCATACCCTGTCTACATTTTAGAAAGGTGGCTATGTTTATGTTGAGCACGTGCCGTTAAATATATCAAACACGTGTTGTAATATATAGCATTGTGTTGAACACATAATATTAATAGAACAGTATGTGTCCAAAACTAAACAAGACCTCAAACTATGACAAATGTTTGAATAAACCGTCTGTATATTATGGGTATATTATAAATATATATTCTTTGAACACATAGGCCTAGTGTAAAATGATATTTAATATAAATTTGTGTCATAAAATTGGATTTTCTTTACTACGAACACGTCTAAGAGAGATTCATCTCAGACACATGTCGTACAGTGGGATTTTGTTTACTTTAGACACTCAACGTAGAAATATTTATTATCAACACATGTAAAACAAGATGGAGGGAATTTTTTAACAGCTGCAGAGGAGGAGAGCAGGTGGAGGTTTCATTTGATTTTTTTTAAAGACTTATCGTGAGAATAGGAGGAAATAAAAAGGCGTGGCAATGGAAGATTTGGAGAGGATGTTTTGACTTGGTGATGTGGAGTATTTCCAGCCTCGCACCCCGTGGTCAACGTAAACAAAACTGCCACCTCAATCTCTCAGCACGTGTTCGACATAAATAAAGTCAACCTTTGATAATTCGAACTAATTGGGGATCGACCTTGTCTAGATTATCGATTTGTCCGGATTTTCGAAAATACAATAACTCTACTTAAAAAAAAAGCATAGACAGGATACTTACGAATACTCAGTGTTAAGATATAAACATTTTCACTTTATTTAAACAACAAATTTACACATTTTTAGTTGTTGCCAAATATCACAAATTCTAAAGGAATATAATAAGTTAAAATCTAGCGAGAAAATTTGCAATTTTTTTTGAACCAAGGTAGAGATTAATTTTTTGGCAGCCATGTCTATGATATTGATACCACTGTGGTTGTTTTTATAAATTATTTTTCTTCTTGGCGATACGGATTTTCGACGTCCTAACTCTACGATCTACTGTACAGCCAACCCTACATTATAAATGGGTGAGGGAAATGGCCAACAAGGACTTTGAAGTTGTCATGGGCTGGTGTAATGAAAATACCAAAAGATAACTTTGAAGGGTAGAATATTGGCAAGTTCTTTCAACTTAATCCAGTAATTTTACATAATGCTGACGAGAAAATCCGTGGTGGACAATGATTGTCCACACCAGATAAACTTTGGTTTGAACGGGGTCGGAAATTTAGTTCTATATTAAAAGGGGTATCAGTAGATAAAAGCATGAATTATGTCCAAAACCTCAGTGTGAACCACCATTATACAGGCAGTTTTACACGAATTTATTACACTAGAGTCGCGATTATCTGGCGGCATTCCGGGTACGGACAGCAGAAAATATGGAACTAGAGTGTAAATAATTTTCTGTAAGGGTTTGCCTCATGTAGCTAACCCTCACGGACACCTCCCTTGAAACAGCTTTTGTTCCAAGCCAAGTCAAAACAGTACTGCTATCTACACCTCCCTTGACAAAGCTTCTGTTTCCAGCAACAAATCAAAACAGTACTGCTATCTACACCTCCATTGACACAGCTTCTGTTTCCAGCTAAAAATCAAAAGAGTGCTGCTATCTACACCTCCATTGACAAAGCTTCTGTTTCCAGCAAAAAATCAAAACAGTACTGCTATCTACACCTCCATTGACACAGCTTCTGTTTCCAGCTAAAAATCAAAAGAGTGCTGCTATCTACACCTCCATTGACAAAGCTTCTGTTTCCAGCAAAAAATCAAAACAGTACTGCTATCTACACCTCCATTGACACAGCTTCTGTTTCCAGCTAAAAATCAAAAGAGTGCTGCTATCTACACCTCCATTGACAAAGCTTCTGTTTCCAGCAAAAAATCAAAACAGTACTGCTATCTACACCTCCATTGACACAGCTTCTGTTTCCAGCTAAAAATCAAAAGAGTGCTGCTATCTACACCTCCATTGACAAAGCTTCTGTTTCCAGCAAAAAATCAAAACAGTACTGCTATCTACACCTCCATTGACACAGCTTCTGTTTCCAGCTAAAAATCAAAAGAGTGCTGCTATCTACACCTCCATTGACAAAGCTTCTGTTTCCAGCAAAAAATCAAAACAGTACTGCTATCTACACCTCCATTGACACAGCTTCTGTTTCCAGCTAAAAATCAAAAGAGTGCTGCTATCTACACCTCCATTGACAAAGCTTCTGTTTCCAGCAACAAATCAAAACAGTACTGCTATCTACACCTCCATTGACACAGCTTCTGTTTCCAGCTAAAAATCAAAAGAGTGCTGCTATCTACACCTCCATTGACAAAGCTTCTGTTTCCAGCCAAATCAAAACAGTGCTGATATCTACATCTCCATTGACAAAGCTTCTGTTTCCAGCAAAAAATCAAAACAGTGCTGCTATCTACACCTCCCTTGACAAGGCTTCTGTTTCCAGCCAAAAATCAAAACAGTACTGCTATCTACACCTCCATTGACACAGCTTCTGTTTCCAGCCAAATGAAAACAATGCTGCTATCTACACCTCCATTGACACAGCTTCTGTTTCCAGCAAAAAATCAAAACAGTGCTGCTATCTACACCTCCCTTGACAAAGCTTTTGTTTCCAGCCAAAAATCAAAACAGTGCTGCTATCTACACCTACACTGATAACTGGGCCGGATAATACGGAGGGCTGGATACTCACGACTCTAGTGTACGTCCTCAACTTTAACCACAAACAAATATTTGCAAACTAAGCTCTCCAACACTTTATTGCTGCAATTTTTTTTAAGACACCATCAAAGTAGTTTTTTTACCTTTGAATTTATAATTATTTTTACATGTTTAGATTTAATTCCTGCTACGGTTGTTATTTTAAACACAATAATCGGGACCTATAAGGTTATTGTAGCTTACCGATAGAGGAAACGGACATATTTCAACGCTAAACTTTCTTAATTCTCACCGGGTAATGTAATTGAAGACCTTTAAATCTGTACACAGAGACGCTACATACTAATCTAAACTGTGAGACGAATTCAAATAAACTATTTATATATCAAAGCCACTTGCCTAATATTCAGACCCGTCTATGTACATGGACCATACATATATACATATATATATATATATATTAATCACTTTGTCTTACTAACTGTTCAGATTATATATACCTATGTACTAACTACGCCAACGAGATAGGGATGAGCAAGGTTATTATTATTATTATTATTATTATTATTAGCACCGCGTCTTACTACCCGTTCGGGTTATACACACTTACGCTAATGTGTAATGGTACGGTGATTGTGAGATGAAATGGAGGACCTACAGTTTAACGTGGCATCCGAACCACGGTGGAGGCCTGGAATTCCCCACATTCACAAGATGTCTTGTCAGAGGTGAATCAGATAAATCTGTGCCGAGACCGAGTATTGAACCCCGGCCGCCAGCACAGAAGTCCGACACCTTACCCCTAGACCACCAGGTCACCAATGATGAGCAAGGTTGAATTTACAGGAAGTAGACACATTAACTCAGTCGGTAGTACAACTCTCTACTGAGTTAATGATCCCAGGTTCGATTTCTGGCATGACCAAACAATTATCAATATTTGAAATGTGGGTTTCCACTTTCACAGGGGCTGGATGTTGTGTCGGTTCTAAATTTAAGTTAGCTTATAAGTCGTGTGCTGATATAATAAATCTGTTAAGAAATTGCAAGTTAAATACCTAAAATAATAAAAATAAATAAATAGAGGAAGTCTACCCACATTTGCTTAGAGGGAGAGTAGAAAAACAATTGAGGGAAAACCATCCAAAGGACACCCAACCAGGACATACAACGAGTGGGTAGTAAGACGCAGTGCTAAAAGCAAAGTATCGACATAAAGGTGTGGCAAATCAATATATCCAGTTGCGTTTGATACAAGGACTCTCAATGGTCCTGTGGGCATTAAAATATACTGACGATTGTTTTTATTTACTCAGTAGGAAAGCGGTAGTTGAACCGAACAAACACCTCTTGATTTAAGATTTAAAATCACACGTTTAATAACTCGTTCCCTTTCCATTGTCTTGGAAAAGGGAACAACAGCTGTGGTGTTATCTGTCAAATGGTAATAAGACACGAACTTATAAATACACAATATCGTTAAGTCATACAATTACATTTTTATTAAAATAATTCATAGTTTAATATTCATTTGATACGTCAAGAGTATAGTAAATGTTTAATAAAATTCAAGCCAGAAAATATAACCAATTAAAAAAAATGCATTAATTTTTAAGAAATCATCTTCTAGTTATATAAAAAAAGTTAATAGTTACTTTTTCGAGCAATATTTGATAGATAAAAACAAATTAAGGCATTTATATTAAATGTATACTTAAATTGGTAATGTTTCCGTGACAGATTCTCTAAATACACAGTAAACAAGTCACATGCTTGGGCAAACACATACAGTAAATTCCCAGAAATGGAAGATGCAGACTAATTTACAAACAAACTCACAAGATACTCACCAACTTACTCCCCAAGGAATCAGTACGGCTTACGATGATTTTTTGTTTGTTTTAATTTTGCGGTGCTTTTTGATACACACAAAATCATTCTTCTACAAATGTTAAAAAAAAATACAAATTTAAATAAGTGTCCTACTGACTAGTTTACTCCGAACCTTTTGTTCCCTGTCCTATGGCTTTAAATTTTAAGTTCTCCGTCCGGGATTCAAACAAGAATCCCTTCAATTATTAGAGATTAACTGGAAGGTGATTTGAAAGTGATGATTTAGCCTTTTCCCATCAGTGTTGAGTTCAAATTTCAACAATCAAATTGATTTATTTAATTAACGTTTAATAAAATATTTATAAGAAATGAGAAACATATTTACTATGTTACGTTATTAGCTTGTGTTTATAAATATTATTTTAAATAATTTAATTATTACAATTTTTTTGGTGTTAAGATCCGAAGTTAGAGAATTTTTATAGACACTATTTTGACTCAGTATATTGGTTCCCAAAAATCTACACAACTTAAAGAGCAAACCTATTATTTATATTTATTATTAATAACGAATTTTCTTCATAAATAATTGAAAGAGATTCATCTAATTTTTTTAAAAATTCTGATACTTTTCAAATTGTATCTCCTAGCTACATTTCATTTTTCATCAACTGATTTGTAACATTTTTTATTGCATAGCGACAGATTATTTATTTAAAAAAAGCCAGTGGTAAAGAAGTGCATGGCTTCCTAGCTATATTTACTGGTGTGTGACAGTGTTTAAATTTGTTTACTTACAAAACTAACATAAGATTCAATATTTTGAGATGTATTTGTACGTAAAGTACATATAAATAGACCATAAAACAAACAGATAGAGAGATTACATATAAATAGAATTGAAGACTTTAATATAATTAAACATAAAACATATTAAAAAACATATTAATGGAGTTTTTACTAAACAACAAACAAAACTTAGAAACAGAATAAGTACAGTATCTTAAATTTATAAGAATAGATTAAATTTTGCATTTGTTCAGATAAATATAAATGTTGAGAGTAAAAAAAATATGTAAATCAGTTATACATTTGTCTGATGTTTGATATATAATCTTTTCATAGTTAAAATTAGTTATTTAAGTCCTACTTTACGAAGCCATAATACCGAAATGAATTGCCGGTACGTTACTTGACTAGAGTGGTTAGTTTTTCAGCAATATAAATTATATATTAAATATACTTTTAAAAAATGTGACAGATCTATTTGATATACAATTAATTAATATTAGTTTTATTAACATATAATTTTATCACGAGTTATTCTACTCTAATTTAATTACAGAAAAATAATATCTATAAAATATGTTTTGATGTATTATAAATACTGTGTAGTACTAATTAAATAAAATCATGCAAATGTAAAAAACAAAAATTAGCTTGTATATGAATAAAAAGATCTAACTAGTATAAACATTTAAGCACGAGTAATTATAACATAACTATACACTATGTACAAATCAACACGGTATAGTCAAGGCCAGATACTTGACTGGCATATACATTCTTGGATCAAAATTTTGGGTCTAGTTTAGAATTCTGGTTTGGTGTATCACGAGTTTTTTCAAAGAAACCTTCAAGTTTGTTTATTAACTTATTTCTATGAACATGTTGGCATAGTTCCTTAATATTTACCTTCTTTTTTCGAGAGCTTTATTTATTGTAAATTGCAGATAGGCTAGAAGATATGTAGGATGCATAGTACCTACTAAACAAACATGTAGTTAAAATATAAATAATTGTTTAAAAGTTCCTAATAAGATTCTTTTTTACTAATTATCCTAGGATAGTCAACTTAATGTATTAGTTTTCTTTCGGAAGCTATAATTCTCAAGTTCAGACTAATTGCATGCTTACTCCAGTTCATATGATTTATGCTATAAATTCTCTCATGCACAGTAAAAAAAAAGAAAAAGAAAAAAAGAAAAGGCATGCAAGAGAAAGAAAAAACTTTTATGGAATACCCACCCAACAAAAAAATATCCAAAAAAATAAATAGAAAGTTTATCTGTATAATCTGTAATTGAAGTTTTTGAACAAGTGATTGCGACTATGTAAAGAAACTGTCTAATTGAAGCGGAATACCAAACGACATTTTCTCTCCCAACTGAATAACTCTTCACAATTTCTGCAGAAAATAATTTTACTAACGTTTTTAATAAACTTGATCATCAACTGTTTAATTAATCTTTTTAAGAGTTTGAGAAAAATTAATCAACTACGATGGTGATTTCCAAAGTTTTTCCAATGTAGCTAGTATTTCATCCCAGTACACACAGTTTAAAAAATAGGTTCGACAAGTAAACAGATATGACATGAATATAAAGTGCATAAATGAAAAATTACTAGAAAGCTGAAGTCCGTAACTAACATTCCTATCTTCAAAAGGGGTATATTTATTTCCTTTAAGACTTTATAATTATCCCCAGAACGCGGCTTTCAGCCATTATTTAATCAAAGACTGACATTTTTATTCTTAAACCTACGATACTGTTATTATAAGCAATATAGTTTTATACAATAATAGAAAATAGGGGCACTATGTACCCTTAGTTTACCCTGAAAGAAAACCACTTTCCCTTGAATAGTTCCACTAAGGTGGAGCTTGCAAAATAGAACGTTGGTGTAGCCAATCAAGGTAATACTGCTAATTTTCAGGGGAAACGGAGTGTACAAATAAAAAATAAAATACATTTAAGAACATTTGAAGTCAAATACGTTTATAGCTTTAAAGTGAGGTTGCGGAAACGCGAGATAGGGGCAGTGTTTTTTTTTGCAGTTTTTATATGTTGCTAATCAGTATAAATGCGATTTTCTAATTTATATATATTTTTTGCTTTGACCGAGCTATATACACTGCACGTATTAGGATAATATCCGTTAACTTAGCATAGCTGTAATTGGTTTAGGACTAACTTGAAGCACTTGGCTCACTCAGACTCCACCGTGGCTTGCACTATAGTTATTAGAGCAAACATTTTTATTCTATTGCAAGGAAAATAGAAAATCACTTGACACGGTTTATAAACCTGACTTCTCAAAATAACAAATAAAGATTTGTATCCTGTCGATTAGACACTCTAATAAAGAAGGCCATATTAATCTAAGTCAAAAAATATGACAGGTATATAAGTAATTAATTATATTTAATTAGTTGGTTGTTTTAAATAAAGTTTTAGGAGATTATGAACCCTTTTGATATAATCTATTTTTTTTCTTCCAAAATGCTAAATTGTGAAAAGTTGTTGAGTAATGAGAACTCGTGCCTAGGAAGCCATGCCAAGTGTTAGCGTAGCGTGTTGTGTGTACTCTTCACGAAAATTAGGAAGTCCCACGAGGAAGGATTTGACATTTATTTTATTTTATAAATTCACCAAAAAAATGTTCTGGTTATAACACAGTCTCTGTGACAATTTTCTTCCAAAGTCGTTCTAACCAACATGCTTCAGTGAACGCAGGGATGAGACAAGTAGTGAGGAAGGGTCTAAAATGAAGAGTACTTCCTGATGCACATTATTTAGGAGGGGAAGGGTGAATATGGGCGGGAGAAGGACCAATGATTAGGACTTCCTAATTTGTACTATTTTGGAGGGAAGGGCTAAAACATGTGTGGAAGAAGGTCTAAGGGTTGCAAATGATTAGGACTTCCTAATGTGTATTCTCTTGGAGGGGAGTAATAAAACATGGCTGAAAGAAGGACAAAGGGTTTCAAATGATTAGGACTTCCTAATGTGTATTCTCTTGGAGGGGAGTAATAAAACATGGCTGAAAGAAGGACAAAGGGTTTCAAATGATTAGGACTTCCTAATGTGTATTCTCTTGGAGGGGAGTAATAAAACATGGCTGAAAGAAGGACAAAGGGTCTCAAATAAAGAGGACTTCCTAATGTGTATTCTCTTGGAGGGGAGTAATAAAACATGGGTGAAAGAAGGACAAAGGGTAAGGACTTCCTAATGTGTATTCTCTTGGAGGGGAGTAATAAAACATGGCTGAAAGAAGGACAAAGGGTTTCAAATGATTAGGACTTCCTAATGTGTATTCTCTTGGAGGGGAGTAATAAAACATGGCTGAAAGAAGGACAAAG
Source organism: Timema shepardi (assembly GCA_902151425.1). Classification (NCBI taxonomy): domain Eukaryota; kingdom Metazoa; phylum Arthropoda; class Insecta; order Phasmatodea; family Timematidae; genus Timema; species Timema shepardi. The sequence continues at coordinate 107,445 of CABFVX010002010.1, forward strand.
GGTTTCAAATGAATAGGACTTCCTAATGTGTATTCTCTTGGAGGGGAGTAATAAAACATGGGTGAAAGAAGGACAAAGGGTCTCAAATGAATAGGACTTCCTAATGTGTATTCTCTTGGAGGGGAGTAATAAAACATGGGTGAAAGAAGGACAAAGGGTTTCAAATGAATAGGACTTCCTAATGTGTATTCTCTTGGAGGGGAGTAATAAAACATGGGTGAAAGAAGGACAAAGGGTTTCAAATGAATAGGACTTTCTACTTTGTATTCTCTTGGAGGGGAGTAATAAAACATGGGTAAAAGAAGGACAAAGGGTTTCAAATATAGAGGACTTCCTAATGTGTATTCTCTTGGAGGGGAGTAATAAAACATGGGTGAAAGAAAGACAAAGGGTTTCAAATGAATAGGACTTCCTAATGTGTATTCTCTTGGAGGGGAGTAATAAAACATGGCTGAAAGAAGGACAAAGGGTCTTAAATAAAGAGGACTTCCTAATGTGTATTCTCTTGGAGGGGAGTAATAAAACATGGGTGAAAGAAGGACAAAGGGTTTCAAATGATTAGGACTTTCTACTTTGTATTATTTTGGAGGGGAGTAATAAAACATGGCTGAAAGAAGGACAAAGGGTTTCAAACGAAGAGGACTTCCTAATGAACATGTACAGTATTTATGTCTGTGTGTTGCATGGTGACCTCTAGTTTTTGGAGCTACTAGACTATCGATGACAAGTGATAATACCTCGATCATATCCAGCTCTTTGCCAACATCCTCTGCCAACTGGGAACAATACAAGAGCTCTCATTGGTGGGTTGACGCGTGTGTCTTCCTGCCACACACACACACACACATCTCTCCGTCTCTAGGCCTAACATGTGACCATCACATTCGACACACATGGGCAATCACGTTACTGCAAAGCTTAAGTTGATTTCGATTCAATACAATATTCGTTTTACAAATAAGAATCAAATAAAGTATTACTCACCATAATAACTATATCAGATGATTTTGGCAACGGTTGGGGAAACTTTAAAAATGGATAAAATTTCGAAAATAATATAAATATTCTTCAAACTAGTCAGTTTCATGTTATAAAAATATTATTGAATCACATGCTTTGATTTGTTTACAAATCTACGAATGTTTTTACGCTAAAATCAAAGCTACAAGTATTTTTTATGCCAAAACATGTGTGTTTGTGTGATATTTGGGTGTTTTTACAGGCACTAACATATCAGGGCTACCAACGGTTAACACATACTCATTGATAATAAATAAAACAGTACCTATTTGAATATATACATTCCATTTTTATTCCCTTAGAGGGATTGAAACGGGAAAAATCTCTAAGTGGATACATGGGCACCCATTTGATGAAAACAAATGGCCAAAGATGCATTATTGGAAAGTATACGAAGTAATTATATATTAAAAAAGAATGGACGAGGCAGATAAAACGTTAGCTTAATTTATAGCATTTATGGAACCAAGATTGAACAATGAACGTTTGCATTGGGGGTAACATTTAAACAACTAAGATTTTTTTTTTTGCAGTAAGCTACTAGTGAGACCCTCAAAACTTATTCTGATAATTTTTTATCTTATACTAATTAGTTTAAACACTGGAATATGAATAAGTAACATGATATACTTTTAACTGTAGAATGTTACGTGTAAGCAGAACTTGTTCAAACTGTACCTTTGAATAAGAATAGTTATCATCGCTTAGTACATCCAATAGCATCTCTGAGGGAACTGCAGGTATCAAGAAGAAAAGTTTTATCTTCTCACCTCTCAATTAAAAATCTCCTCGCTCTCAGCTATGTCGGGAGGTGGAATGATGGGGTAAGAAGGAGCTACTGGCAACATCTACCAACTAGCGTTGCTGAACTAGTTTTATATTTAGAGGAGATTGACCAAATGAAAACGAGAAAATGACAATAATGTTTCCTAATAGTAACAATGCAGTTCCCTCAATGATGATATCAAGTGTGGGAAAACATTAATTTGGTAGGTATCAACGGGAATACATTTCCACGTGAGGTACGTGCCCACCCCAAGGCCATAGTCAGAAGGGAGGTTGTGGGTTCAACCCACCCCGACATTTTATGAACAAAATATTTATGGCTTTATTTGTGGTTCAAGCCATATCAAAATTAAGGTACAATACAAATTAGTGAGCTGTGTTACCATAAAAAGCACTTTAGAGAGCTTCTAGAGGTGTTTAATAGTTAGAATCTTTCCTAGCCTTCGGCAGTTAGTGGGTTATGTTGCCATAAAAAAACACTTCAGAGAGCTTCTAGAGGTGTTTAATAGTTAGAATCTTTCCTAGCCTTCGGCAGTTAGTGGGTTATGTTGCCATAAAAAACAATTCAGAGATCTTCTAGAACTGTTTATCATTTTGTGTCCACCAAACACTCCCTGAAATTATTGGTTGTCTACGGCCTTGTAGCCCCGCCTTTTCATTCGAGAGTTCATAGAAAGTTTAAATAAAGAAAAAGTTGCTTGTGTCAAAACAAGTAAATAAAAAAAACCCTAACCAAGTGGTATATACCACTAGTCGAACCACTACCAAAACAATGTTTTGTATTGAAATATTTAGAACCCCTTGCACCAAAATAGCTATTGGTCACTAAAACCTTTTATTTTGCCATTTTGTCTATTTAAAATACAAATAATAAAGTGAAAAAGCATTGGAGATCTTTTTAATCTCGGGGCACTGGGTTCTTTTAAATCACTCAAAGAAAACATTGCAATTAAATCTTTCACCGTAATAGTTATTGATAAATTAAAACGTAGATCCCTAGTGTGCTACCCACACTTATATACACAACAATATCCTTTGACTAAAGAAGAACTGTTCCATTCGAAATTAGAAACCCGACTGCCCCTCCGGAGGAATGAACCACTGATGATCTACGCTTGCGACATCAAACGGACCCAGAGCAATATGGCGGTGAGTGCCATGTATATTCCATTCACGGTAGGAATTACTCTCTGGAAGGTCTCTTTTACTAACAATATCCTACTATATGATAGATTTCTGATAGGGAAAAAGGCCTTTCAGAAAACAATTCCTACGCTGAACCGACTTTACCTCGGCTATCACATCGAGACGTACACGGCACAAGTATGTAAAGTATATACTATGTATGATTGGTCAAATGGGGAAAGAGTGTGGGAGAGCATATCACAGGTACAGTTTTAACAATACCTGCTTACCCTGGAAACAATTGATGCAACAACACCGATTTTTAAATTTATGATATTTAAAAAAATATATATTATATTTATTGCAAATAAAAAAACTCTTCTGGGGTCCAGCCATTCACGATGGGCGCCCATTAAAGGAATGCATGCACGATAATTACATCGGCATTAACTAGGTGCAATTTGTGTAAAAATATTAATGGTTAAAATATCTAATCATGGGGTTTAAAAAAACTTAAGCTTTGCAAAATTACGATGATAGAAAGTCTAGAGGATAGAAGTACAAAAAGTTGATAACTAGAAGAGTTTACTAACAATAGAAGACAGCAGACAAAGTAAGTACAATATTGGTGGTTAGTTTTGGTCGACATATTTCAAGGTCATCATTCGACGAACAAGGGAGACATACTCATACTGTACATAAAATAAATTACTCATTACTTTTTTTTTTACTCTGTGAGGTAACCAATATCATTACTATTAATGTTTACATTACAGTGATACATAGAATGAAGTATTTCAAAATGTAGTTTAGTTCGTTTCATGCCCAATTTTTTAAAAACATTTCTTGCTCAACAAGTGCACGGATATAGATTTCCATTTTACAATAGTAGATTTATTTTTATTCGAGGATACAGATTTAGTCTTAAAGATATTCGTTATATTATTAACCATCTCCATTATAAATTAAAAATTATATATTAAATATGAGGGAGAAGGGAATAATTATATCTCACTTTCACGCGTGTAATATATATTTCCATCCTAAATTGATTCCGAGAGCTTAAAAGATTACTCCACTTCAACTTTTTGTGGTAATTTAAAATTTTGATTTTCATCTTTACAAACTTGTATTTATTCTTCAACAAGTCTTTGTATTAATTATCAAATTAACTTTTATACTGTGGATACTGGTTCTCAATTACTCAATAGTGTTTCTTTTATCAAGAGTTATTAATTGTAATAAAAGGTGTTATCATTTGAATATCTAATATAACATTTAAAAAATTAAGGAATTAAAAAATATAAAATGATGGAATTGTAAAAAACAAAGCACAATAAAAGTAAAAACACTAACACATATTTACACCCATTGCATATTTCGATGCTCTCATTGCATCTTCCTCGGGAATTAGTGGGAATAAGACTGAACAGGAGGTTAGTTTCAGTGATACCAACTTGATTGTGTTGGATAAGAACTTCTCTGGTGGTTTTGGAGGTTCATCTATTGTTCTGTTCTGCCAGCACCACCTACCATCCACAGAATAATAGATTAACCTTCAGAGAATTTCAAAACCACCAGAGAAGTTCTTATCCAACACAATCAAGTTGGTATCACTGAAACTAACTTCCTGTTCAGTCTTATTACCACTAATTCCCGAGGAAGATGCAATGATAGCATCGAAATATTTAAGTGAGTGTAAATATGTGTTAGTATTTTTACTTTTATTGTGCTTTGTTTTTCTACAATTTTATTATTTGATTTATTTTATGTTATATTTTGTTTGATGTACTTTATTTCATATACACTTAAATAATTACAAATTAAAATAATTGTCTACGAGATATATCAGAAAGTGTAATTTTATGAGTTAAGGGTTGAACTTTGAATATTTATAATGGTGTAGCTCAGCTATGCCAATATTTTTACATACTATCCCCCCCCCCCTAAACATGTAAAACTCTCAAATAGAAGATAATATTATGGAGATAATATTAATAATATCAACAGATTGAAATCCACAAGTTCGTGGGCTTGTTGAGAAAGGGATCCCCCATGACTTATTTTTCAGGAACTCTGAAAAATATTATAAAGTTGTTTTTACTCACCAATTTCTCTAATTGTTTGTACACAACGGCAAAGTAAGGGACACCATTTGTCCTGAAAAGTTTAATTAATTAAATATTAATTGTTTATTTTTTTTCTCCATGGAAGATAATTCATTTAAATACATTGAGATAATGCAAATGATTGATATTACCGTTTAAAAAAATCAGAATAATATAGTGCAAAATAAATATGCTCTTTATAAAACATAAAACTTACCTATCATTGTTTCCATTTACTCTCATGGCTGACCTTTATTTTCATGTTTGTTCAATTTTTGAATAATTTGATATTTTTTAAATATCTTATCTTCCCAACATAACAATTTGTGATTGTCATTTTCACAAGGCAATGTAATTGAATATAATATAATATTAAAAGTCTTGTGCACCGGCTTAATTAGGGTAAGGAAGGTAAGGCATGATTCGTGGGCGTATTGTTCAGTTTTATTGATCACATAATATTTTTGGATAATAGTAAATATGATAAACAAAATGGTTCTGAGTTGAACATGATCCAACGGGCTTTGTTTATCATACCACTAAAGTTAAAATTGAAGGATACAGGGGGGAAATGGGGAGAGCACAATTGAACTCAAATAGAGTTATTGCTGCCATCTGTTGGACAACTATAATACCTTTCTAATGTGCTTTAGATCATTGTTAAAAGAGGTATAAGTTATATTTAAATTAATTAAATAAAAAGTATTTATTGGGGTTCTTTGGGTTTAAATATAAAAGTCCTCTAGAAATTTTTTAAATTTGTATAATGTAACTTTCCCCCTTTTTTCTTTTGTAACCTTCAATTTGGAACGACTCCTTAGACTTTTACAAGATAACAAATATCTGTTTAATTTTTTATAAAGACGATTTGGAAAGGGTATTTTTTTAAAGCCATGGATCTGTAAGGCTTACATGACCATCGGAAATTCGGGAAACACTGATCTGGCTCATTCAGGTAGCTGTATTGACAAGCGTAATAATTTAAACTCGTTTTTCTTCTAGAAACACAGAATAATGACTTTCATTATTACTCTTGAAACTTTAAACTAAACTAAACTAAACTAAAAAAAAATCCTCCATGGTATCAGCCTGCAATCGAACTTTATCGACCTAGCAGCCATCGTCTGTTGACGAATGTAATGCCAACTTCTGCGAGTAGAGGGTGTCATTTTGTCAGCACAACGAACCCTCCAGCAGTTAATCTTAGCTTATCAGACCAGAGCTGCTACTTATTTATGCAAGTAGCTCCTCAATTTGTCCTCACGAGGTTGAGTTTGACTCCATTACAGGCCCATTGGTTTCAAAGAAAAATCTGCAAGTGCCAGGAATAAAATCCAGGACTTCTGGATCTTTGGCCACGAGTTCTGACCACTAGCTCACAGAGTCGGTTTCTATCTAAACTAAACTAAAACAAATTAACTACATTAATTATACTTATCAAGAGCGTACATCAAATGGCAATAAACTCTGTGATACATTCGGTTTGAAATAGTAAATTTACACGAACACTATTGCACGTGGATCTTTTCTGATTAAATATTAATGGAGATAAAGAGTTGATAGAAGTTCCTAATACTGAACACTTTTGAAATATTAAATGATATTTGTTTAGAAAACTGCATTGAAAATGTCGTTTTTGAACATTTGAGAATGGCTTTACAGATAAGAACTGCAAAAATCTTCATCCTGTCATAATAGGGACATACTGCAGTTATTTACAAGAAACTTTGTCGCTTTGTCCCCCATTGTCACCACGGAAAAATTCGTATAATTATTCAAATAAGAATGTACTGCACACATTTATGGCATATCGTAGGCGTTTTCTTTTCCCTTCTACTCCCAAACCTCACGCGAGCCGGGAGCTGAGTTAGGCCTGCTATGATGAACGCTCTTAATTATTTAAACCAAAATATTTAGCCAAGTTATTTATTTGTTTTTTTAAACATATGTACAAGTTTCACAGTTAATACTCGAGCTACTCAATCGACATTAAATGGACCATATATTGTATTCTCTATCAAATACATACGTTTCAAACAAAGGGTGGTAATGGTCGTATCCTTTCTGCAGGTCTACCAACAGTAAAGTGATCAGGTGTACCAATCCTTGAATGATGGCGTCCTGACTTCTTGAAACAGGTTGATTCAAGCTGTGAATTTCTTCGTACCTGTACCGTGAGCACAGCATTAATAAATCACAGCACTTGAATTGATTTAATCATGAGGACACTAATCATTTAATTTATTTGAGCAATTTAACCATGCACTTTCTGAACAGACCGATAATATCTACGCACGAGAATTTCTATGAGCGAGAGCAAAAGGGCCTACTAATTTTGTTGGGAATGGTATTTTCACACACCTATCAGATTAATCTTACATATCACAATCGACATGGGACCAACTGCTTTGCTTCCCCTCCAAAGGAAGTTGTGCTACAGATTCTTTATCGCTCAAGATAAATCCGTTGACCCCAGATGGATTTGAACCCACAAACTTCCGAATACAGAGGCGAGCACTTTACCCCCAAGATCACCGAGATCAACGAGATAATACTAATCAAGATGAAATAGGTGTTTTATATATTACAAATAACTAAATTATGTGAAATGGAAAAACTAATTCTAGTTTGAAAATATTATATTAATGTCAATAGTAGTCTAATAATAAATAAGTTATATATAAGATTTATAAGATAAATTTAAATCAAAGTAAAGTTTAGTAAAATATTAATGTACAAAATAAATAAATAAATAATAATAATATTTAGCACCGCGTCTTACCACCCGTTCGGGTTATACACTTTAAGTACTAATTAATCTAATGGATTAGGAATTGGGAAGGTTGAATTAGAGGAAGTGAGCCCACATTTGCGTGGAAAACCATTTAGGAAAAACCACCCCCAGTTCGCCCGACCGAGATTTGAACCTCGATCTCCCCGTCCTCAGCAGTCGAGCTCAACACGACTAGCGCGTTAGCTAACTACGCCACCGAGGCGGGTAATAAATAATTATATCTACTTATTTTTAAAACTACATTTCTACTTTAAATTTGACTGATGAAATTAAAGTGATATGTTGCCGGGATTCATTCAGGTTTATTGTTAAATATACACATTAAAATAAGTTATCAACAAAATTAAAATAATTATTTTTAGAGTATAACCCGAATGCGTTGATAATTTTTTTTAATAATTTTTACTTTCTTGCAATACCACGAATAGAGAAAATATTGTGATCATCGAAAACATATCATATTCGAAATTTTGATGGATATCGATGTGCCATAACCAGAATAACCCGAAAAAAGTGTTTTTACAATTCCGTATTTCTGTTTGTCTGTTACTGGAACTAAAGTAGAAATCATTATACCAATTAAGCTAAAACTTGGTACATCTAGGGTTTTCATAAGGTTCCTCAAAGGGATTTTTGGAATTATATATCCAACCCTAAAATTAAAGGTAGTTTACTTAAAGGCAAAAAGTGAAAAAAAAAATATATTTTCTCAAAATAGGCTCTAACGATTTTAATCAGAACGGCTATCAAGGGAGTGTTTGTAGATTACAAACGAAATGGAACGTATATTTTTTCTATGAAAATGACTGAGGGTATTTCACAAAGGTGGAAATTTCCAATTTTAATAATATCTCCGCAAAACTTTGAGATAAGAAATAAGAAAAACTGTAGGACTATTAAAACTCAACAACTTTTAATTGAAAGAAATTGTTTATAAAATCAAAATATTTCGGGCTATGAGCAAATATATTTTTAAAATAAGAGTTTTCGGAAATGGGGAAGTTGAAAATGGATAGAAAAAAAGAATATGTATCTGTAACAGTATATTTTATTCTATCTATTCGCTAGAAAGGCTATATAAACTCTGTACGGTGCATTGTACTATTTATTTAGTATCACCCCCCTCGGTGGCGTAGTTAGCTAACGCGCTAGTTTCATGTTGTGCTAGACTGTAGAGGACGAGGAGATAAGGATTCAAATCTCTGCCGGGTGAACTGAAAGGTTTTTTCCTGAATGGTTTACCCTTCTCACTCCACGCAAATGCTGATACACTTCCTCTAAATTCAACTTTCCCCATTGCCAATACATTAGCATAGTTAGTACTGAAAGGGTATTAAGACGCGGTGCTATTTAGTATCCAACCGTAGTCGGTATTTCTAAACTACTATAGATAGCAAAGTTACTTTACCTAACTTCACGAATAACAAAATATAATGCACGTTGGAGAATCTTGAAGTTTGATCACGTAATGTAGTTTAAGAAAATGTATTTAATTGTAACAGTCGGGAACAAAATGAATGATGACAATGGTGGTCTCAGATATACGGGTTGGTGGTTTAGTTCCCCGCATAGGACTCTCATTAACGAACACTGCACAGGGACACAAGATCGATAGAGAAATCGGGGGCTCAACTCCAATTCACAGATCATTATATACTTTCAACAAGAGATACTCGGTGATCACAATTACTAGTTTACTCTATGCTCGTTAGAGAACACTTCACAACAATAATTACCGTTAGAGAACTTGTTCAATAAAAGCAGTTTTGAGATTTCTGTACTTGATTTTTTTTTAGCACCGCGTCTTAGTATCCGTTCGAGTTATACACCTCTCTACTAATTACGCTAAGGGTTTTAGGGCTTAGAGGAGCTATATTTATAGAAAGTGTACCCGAATTTGCGTAGAGGAAGAATGGAAAACCACCCTCAGTACACCCAACCAAGGTTTTAATCTCGATCTCCCCGTCAACTGCAGTCTAGTCTACTGCGAGGGTAGCGCCTTAGACTACGCGGCCACCAAGCGGGTCTCTGTCCTTGTTAGACAGGGCCTATATCAGTTTATTTCCTCCTGCTCTACGTGCGGTATCACTGTCCACCCGGGCTATCTGCGCACAAGCACTGATGGAGTAGGGGTGAGTATGGTAGAATTTAGATAAAATATAGTCACATTTGCGTGGAGAGAGAGTGAAAAAATTCATTTAAGTAAAAACATTTCTATCCAGAATTCGAACCCTGACATTCCATCACAATCTGAAACATAAGGTGGTACTTATGTAGGGGTAAATACATAAACCCCGTAGCGTTTTTGAGAAAGGGAAGGGGGGTTAGCTCTAATGTATACATGGTGTTACCTGGGGAGAAGGGAGGGTACACCACAGTGTTACGTAACAAACACCTTGTACTTAAGTTATAATGTTGAAAAAATAATATTGCCGTCCATAAATACAAATAGTATATTCTTGTTATGAAAATTCTTCGAAAGAATTTATATTCAGGAAACTGATTTTGAATATTATTTGATCCGAGCTCTTAATTTGATATCACAAAAGCTTCCATTTATGAAGTAACGACATTCACGCTTGATGTGAGACGTTAAGTAACACAGGTTTGTGGTTTGGGGGTCATGCTAAACGCTTACTTGGTGTTAAATGAGAAGGAAGAGGGAGCGGTCATAAAGAGATGTCACTGCCAACCATTTCCACTAGCTACAAGTATAATCTAACAAGATCGTCTATCAAAGAGTGGGGATGGTCGAGTAGGAGCGTTTAAAATAGTCAAACTCGTTGTGTTGATGAATTTATTGTAGAATAAAATACATCATGAGATGTAGATAGCTAATTGGCAAAATATTAAGAAAGTAATGGAATATGGGAAAAGAGGCCAAAACTTTGTTATATAAGGAATATTGTCATCCAATATTGACACCCGGCTCTAAAACCTGGACATGGACGAAGCGAGATTTAAGTATATTGCAGGCAGCAGAGATGAGATTCCTTAGAGGTATTGGGAATGTAACAAGAAGAGACATGATAAGGAATGAAGTAATTAGAGATGGTTTAAAAGTTATACTATTCGGAGATACACTGAAAAGAGAAAAAAAGGTTACTGTGGTTAGGTCATGGGATGAGAATGGAGGACAGAAAGCCAAGGAAAGCCTTACGGAACAAAGAGACGGGTAGAAGACCTATTAGGAGACCACGGACAAGATGGCTGGACCAAGCGCAGAAAGACATGGAAACTAAAGGAGTGGACTGGAGATGCGTGGATGAAGGAGAAGTTTGGTAAGATCGATACGAATGGAAAAGGATGTGCCAGACGACCCGCAGAGGCGGAAACGTTGAATGATGATGATGATGATGATAATGACTACGAAAGATATAACCCAAGTCAGTCTTTCTAGCAAACAGTTCTTGAATGCGTCTATATACCTGAACTTCTTCATCTCGTCTTGGATAAGAACTACCTAAGTCCTACCTCGATGATCCTTGCCGTTAAATATTAGAAACCTTTTTTAACATTCCAAAGGTTCTCCGAAAGAAAGACTATTTTGTCTTTGTTACGCACCTACTTATAGCTTAAAAAATGTGTCATGGTTAGTGATGTTTTGCTAAATGTAGTTTATTGGTACGTAACTATGCATAAGCGAAGACGACTTTCAAAACCAATGTGTAAACTTATCGTGGACTGTTCTGAATAAATTGGCTGGCTCAGGCGAGGGAAGTGGGAACAGTGTCTCTTATGTAACATACCTATGTCCCAATGTCCCTAGACACTGACAAATGTAATACAATAAAAGCGTTACTTGTTCAAGTAGCCCCCCCGCTACCCCCCTCTATGCGGTCGAGCAGCTTGTTATACGTGTACCGGTAGATTGGTCGACTCTCGAGACAAAATACATCGTCTGAGGCCCAACATATCGACACCTATCGAGCGCGCTCCGAGGACCTGAAGGCGTTCTTACCAATCCAAGGTGCCTTTCTTCAGCGAGGCGATGATCTCTCCTCTGATCTCTTTGTTGAAAGGGCAGCACTTCCAGAACGCCTTCATTGTGGACATGAGACCCATGCACCTGCGACAACAAGGGCACTTTCTAAACACCAGGATATAATATGAACACGTGATTCTACAAACAACTTTTGATTTGAAAGTGGGCAAAAAGATAGCTTGAGCTTAGCTCAGTATTTTTGCAGTATTTATAACAATTTTTTTTATATAACCAGAATAGATAAGATACTACTTCGATTGATACATTTATTATTATTATTATTATTATTATTAGAACCGCGTATTACTAACCGTTCGGGTTATACGCACATGCTAATGTGAAGTGGTAGGGGGATTGTGAGATGAAATGGAGGACCTACAGTTTAACGTGGGATCCGAACCACAGTGGAGGCCTGGCATTCCACACATTCACAAGTTGTGACTAATACACGTCTTGTCAGAGGTAAAGGAAGGGTTTGGCAATCAGATAAATCTGGGCTGGGACCGAGGATTGAACCCCGTACCCCCCAGCACAGAAGTCTGACACCTTACCCCTAGACCGCTAGTTAACTGAAATTGATACATTTAGTTTTATACATCTAATAATCTCGGTCCAACCCCTTAGCTCAGTTGTTAGCGTGTCTGTTTACTGAACTAAGGGACCCGAGTTTGATTACCGGCATGGCAGAAGAATTTATTATAGGTGAAATGTGGGTTTTTACACTTTCACAGGGATGAATTAACCGCCGGGGACTGGATGTTGTGTCTGTCTTAGTCTTAAGTTATATTATAAGGCATATGAAGCTACGACAGCCCTAGAAAGCCGGTAGTGGAGAATATATGGCTCGAATAAAAAAACTGATCCAGGTTACAGGAGGGAAACAGTAATGGATGCAAAAAGAATTATTGGTCTCAACAGTTATTGATATATTTTCCATAAGTGGGCCCCAGATTTTGATTACCTAAAAGTGATAAAAAAATATGACGTAAACATTCTAAAATATAATGATTTATATTTTCAAAAACCGACATAAGAGTATGAACAAAAACTTCTAATAAATACACAAGAATAAATTAAACACAGGCTGGAGAAAATTGTAAGCCAAAACAATACAAATGCAATGAAAAGGCTTTAACTCTTGCATTCTGTTAAATATAATATTGATTTACAAATATGTGCTTTAGAAGTAATAGTTACCCCTTACCAACGCAACCCTCTTCCCAGCTTAGTTGCAGTCTCAACAAGAATGTGTATTTTACAACCAAACGATAAAAGAGGATACAAAGTTCATTGACTGCATTATCTTCTCACTCTGAAAAATGTTTGTTGAAAAAATGTATAAGTTGTTTCAAGCCAAAAACCTTATCTCAGTATATACACACACACACACACACACACACACACACACACACACACACACCTAGAGGTGTGTATCCGAAAACGTAGGACCCACTTCAGCGGTGAACAGAAGGTACAAAAAAACATTAAAAAAGCCTATAGAAATATGTGTCCCATTTGACCTTGTTTACAAGTTATAGTCATGTTTCTATTGCCAGTAATATGGAGCTGCTTAACATTATAGGAAGTATTCTTTAAATTGAAAAATGACACATGAACACAGGAATTGAACCCCTTACTTTTGACTTAGTACTACATATTCTATCACTGAACTATCTAGGAGTCATTCCGTGCCTAGGGTTATTCTTTACTAATATTTTAAGGAGAATATATTGGAAACAAGGTCAAAAGGGTCACATTCTTACATTAACTTTAAAAATAAAGTTTTTGTGTTTGCTGTATACCGTTGAAGTTTGTCACATATGTTATGTTACATCCTGTATATATATACATATATTTATATATAAAGACAAAACAAATACATTTATTGGTTGGTAATTTCTTCACCGCTGTGTTATTAAGAAACTCTTCACTCGGAAGTCAAACAAAAGAGAGCCGTAAAAGTTTTTATCCTTCTCTTTGAGACAGTTTGTCTGTGCTCCGTTAGCTCGCGCGTTAAGAGCTCTGCCACTCATAGTTATTGCTTTATTGCTATCCTTGATCCAACATGGCGGAAGGCGTGGGGAAGACAAGTGACATTCATTCAAAGGGTTAGTGGCATGGGAGTAGTTTGTGTGGGGTACCACTAAAATACAAGAGGAAATAAAAATGGTAGACATCCATTAAGTTTTAGGAGGTTACAAAAATTCATATATATATAATGATATATTCTTCTCTCTATCTGACTTTTATTAAATAATTATTTCCCTTAAGGAAATGAGGATTGTGTTACACAAAATTATATTCAAATGTCGATTCACATCTACAAAATGAAGTTAGCATTTCTTAATTTATAATTTTTTTTTAGCACCGCGTTTTAATACCCATTCTGGTTATACGCCTATGTACTAATTTACGCTAACAATTTTAGGGATTAGGAAGGTTATATTTAGGGGAAGAGTACATACATTTGCATAGAGAGAGAGAGAGAGAGAGAGAGAGAGAGAGAGAGAGTGGAAAACAATTTTGGGATAAAGATCTCAATATACCCGACTGAGATTTGGTACCTCGATCTTCCCGTCATCGACAATCTAGTCTAATGCGAGAGTAACGCGTTTGACCACGCGGCCACCGAAGCGGATGAATTGTTATCTTAACCTAATGTTTTAACTCGACTATGTATGCTAATATATCGACCTCACTTGGTATTAATATGTACCCTACATCAGTGTGGGCCAAGAGGCGGCCCGCGTCCATTGATAATGTGACCCTAACTGTTTCCCAGAGAAAAATTTAAGGGAAATCCTTGTTGGCTGTTGCAAAATTGTTAACGATTCAAATATATTTGGAAGAAAAGAGGTTTACCTTAAAGAAATATTCTATATATATTCGCATCCAATATCCTTTTCCTGTGTTTACCCTTAACGTTATTTCTTTTACATGTTCCAATCTAAGTTTTCTATCAACCTTTACCAATTTCTTTTTATTCCCTTTTATAGTTTTTGGTTTCTTCTTTTAGGAAGTTGCATTGCGCGTTTCACACTCCACCCTGATGAGTTCCGATAAAATGAAACCTACGTCGACGGATTAGGCGGTGACGATCGATTCTGTTAAAGCGGCAGCCTTTAGCTATTTGTTCAGTGGCAGCAGTGTAAAGTTTGAACTGTGTTCTTATTTATACTCTAAAGGCCATATTGTGTTCGTTTCATTTATATGTTTTACATCCACCTTCCCTATACCTTCTTCCGAATATATTACAAATCACCTCAAAAAGCAAGAAGAGGTTTTTCCTTAAAGAGATATAATGATTCAGATAAAAATATTTATGTGACTAGGTCATGATTGAATTATATTATGCATTTATTTGATTAATAAAAATATGTATAAAAATATGTTTATAATGCTAATTTGCTTTATGAAAGTTTCTATAAATGCAAATTTCATTGGGAGATAATTACACGTTTTTTCAGTAATATTTGAAAGATTCTAACAAACAAAAATATTATTTATATATAACTATTGAAAGTATTGTTTATTAAGTGTTGTTTGTGAGTCTATAGTAGGATGATGGGACTAATAAATATATCATGGGTTTTTGGTGCAAATTTATAATAATCAGAACTGGCCCTAAGGATGAAAAGGGTTGGATCACACTTCCATATATTATAATTTTATTATAGTGTTGTGTCTCTGGAGGGGATTAGAAACGGTTAAGTAGACGGATCGGTCGACTATTGAATGAGTTCCTAATAGTTTAAATGAAAAGAGAGCCATTCTTTCAGATGATTCTACGACAAAGGTTCAATTTGATGAGTCACATTTACGAGAAGAAAGAGTTTAGTGAGTGACGTCATAGAAGGCATGGTGGAAGGAAGAAAGGTACCAGGAATACCATGAACACAACTTATGAATGACCGTAAACAGGGAAATAAGATAAAGTTTCAGGATCTAAAGAACGAAGATGCTGATAGGACATGAGGACTCAATTTGGGCGAGGAAAAGGACCTGTACAAATACACTACACAGAAGTACAAGTATAATAATATTATACCTACAAAACCCGGTCGCAATTTCTGAGGAGTCGTAATAATATGACCGCTTGGATGTTACCGTAATCCATTAACAACACGTTTGTAAATTTTACCCGCAGGTGTACTTAGTTACATCATTCAGGGAAAAGAATTACCAATTTTAGCTGCTCAGTGCCTTAGAAAATGTACACAACTTAGTTGCAACCCACATCGGAAAACCGTGACAAATTTAACTAAGTGCTGACAGATAACAGGCAATAGTATATATCATATTGGTGACAGATAGCAGGCAATATTATATATTATTGGGGTGACAGATAGCAGGTAATAATACCTATCATAGGGGTGACAGATAGCAGGAAATAGTATCTATCATAGTGGTGACAGATAGCAGGCAATATTAACTGTCATAGTGGTGACAGATAGCAGGCAATATTAACTGTCATAGTGGTGACAGATAGCAGGCAATATAAACTGTCATAGTGGTGACAGATAGCAGTCAATATTAACTGTCATAGTGGTGACAGATAACAGACAATATTATATATTATAGTGGTGACAGAGAGCAGGCAATATTAAGTGTCATAGTGGTGACAGATAACAGACAATATTATATATTATAGTGGTGACAGATAGCAGGCAATATTAACTGTCATAGTGGTGACAGATAGCAGGCAATATTAAATGTCATAGTGGTGACAGATAGAAGGCAATATTAACTGTCATAGTAGTGACAGCAGGAAATATTAACTGTCATAGTGATGACAGATAGCAGGCAATAGTATCTATCACAGTGGTGACAGATAGCAGGCAATATTAAATGTCATAGTGATGACAGCAGGAAATATTAACTGTCATATTGGTGACAGATAACAGGCAATAGTACCCACCATTGTGGCGACACTCAGCAATTAATCACACCGACCTGAGCAGGTAGTCCAGGCGGCATGTCGCCACACGCAAGTGCGACAGGAACAATTGACGATGCTTGCGCAGCAACTGAAGAGAGTAGTCGAGGAACATGTTGAATGACTCTGCCAGACACTCCTCCTGAGGAAACAAGGTTTTCACCATAATGTTCATCACAAGGTTTATTGACGACTTAAGGTGGCCGTCTTGGTAAGGAAGAAATTGCCATGCAGACGTTCAGCTCTAATTCTATATTTAATTATACGATGCGTTATTTCAAAATATGGTTCACGCAAAAAAAAGTCTAAAGATTCCAACAGATTTCCTTTACCAACCTTATAGTTAAAGTTTTATCAATATAAACAAATGTGTGAAAATCTGACATCTCATGTTCAACGAATTTATAACATATTTGCAGAGATATGTGACTAGGCTTGTTGAAAAAGGGCTCTAGATTTAGCCTTCCTCTAATAATTATAGTAATTTTTTGATAGACGCACAACAGAAAATTTTAAGATATTTGAGAACTAGCAGCTTCCCTCTTCACCTTGATATGAAAAATTTCATAATATTTTTTTCCCTTCGTTCTTATTAACATGACAAAAGGTGATTGTAGGTGAAGGATGAAAGGAGGTATAAGATTAGATATAATATATAAGTATTTCCAGACGACACAGATCATTTTATTTTCAGCCGTGTGGCCTGGAAGCGATTGATACTGTCTCACGGATTAACACGGATAGGTTCCCCCCGAGTTAAACCTTCCTCATCCTTACCTCCTTGGTATAAATACGTGGAAAATAGCTCGGATTGTATAGTAAGTTGTAGAGGTCCACCATTACCCCACCCCCGACCCCACACAAATACCTCTTATACACTGTCAAGGAAACGCATCCCATCATTAACCGACGAATCGCGTTTTTATTTACAAAAATCTTTATATTTAAATTTATTTATTGATTCTTTTATTTGTGTTCACTGAATTTTGTGATCCGATACGTCTATGGACATATTTTTTTATTTGACGCATATTTGTGGAAATTTCACAATAAAAACATCACCTAAGATTTGACGGGACAATTTATTTGGAAAGTTAAACTAATCATGGTTAATTGATTAACTTAACCAAGTGCAGCTTCTGATTTAAAAATAAACGCGCAGCCTTTCCGACATTGTATTAATTATATTTGATCCAGGACTAGCTAGTGCCCTAAGACTATTGGTTTTTGTCCTTATAAAGATCGAACCAAGGCTTACAAGACAAAACGGCCATGTGAAAGCGCCTGTTGGTTGAACAAACGTATAAACCCATTAACTTTGAGGCTAATCGAACCCGTGGTGTAGTAGTCAGTTCACCTGGCTCAGAGCCTAAGGGTCTGAGGTTCGATTCGCAGTTGGGATCTTGGTTATTTTCCCCTAAAGGGTAACTACCCCAACGGTCACCAGGGTTTGGTCAATTAGGTTTAAATGTTTCCAATAGTTCCAAACCCTCATACTCACTATCACTATCATCTCATCTCATCTCATCGGGACAAGGAAAAGATGTACTACTAGTATATTCGGGCGTCCCCTGGTCAAGTGTACATTAGTACTGGCTAATATTTCCACTAATAGGCTCATTTTAAGTTGACTCTCAACTTTAATGTATTGTCTCATTCAAAAGATAAATAGCTCACTTTACATGGTTGAAAATTTAACCGAAAGTAAAACACACATAAAGAGAACATTACCGCCAACTATGTAAATAATTAAGTTTGTCCTTGTAATTAAAAGTAAATTAATTAACTAATGGGATGTGGTAAAGTTTCTTTGGACAAAATATTTGACTAAATAAAAGGGCTGGTTAAAATTCTGACTCTTACTAAGAAATAACTACCTAGTATCATTAAGTACCTGCAAAAATATCCGGGGAAAAAAAAGAAAGAACTTATTACTCACGTTAAACAGCTGCTTAATAACTCAAACCAAGATTACCCAGTCAGCAAAAATTGCTAAAAGAACACCTTATCCATTGCAAACTTACGGTTGTATTCCCTCTTTTAGTGATTGTTACAGATGAAGAATGGATAAATCCTCCCCTACGTATACTTTACGCATGTATTCCTTCTGTTAGTGTTTGTTCCAAATGAAGAATAGAGAAAACCTCCCCTACGTATACTCTACGCAAGCATTCCCTCTGTTAGTGCTTGTTCAAGGTGAAGACTAGGGAGATTATTTCCTAGGTCCACTCTACGCATGCATTCCTTCTGTTAGTGCTTCTTCCAGATTAAGAATGGAGAAAACCTCCCCTACGTATATTCTACGCCAGCATTCCCTCTTTTAGTGCTTGTTCCAGGTGAAGACTAGGGAAATTATTTCCTAGGTCCACTCTACGCATGTATTCCCTCTTTTAGTGATTGTTACAGACGAAGAATGGATAAATCCTCCCCTACGTATACTTTACGCATGTATTCCTTCTGTTAGTGTTTGTTCCAAATGAAGAATAGAGAAAACACTCCCCTACGTATACTCTACGCATGTATTCCTTCTGTTAGTGCTTGTTCTAGGTGAATACTAGGGAGATTATGTCCTAGGTCCACTCTACGCATGTATTCCCTCTGTTAATGCTTGTCCCAGATAGGGAATAGGGAGATAATCTCCACTAGTCCAGTCTGCCTATGAGCAATAGGTCACCATACCTCCTCCTTGGAAAGAGTCTCCATGCTCCAGTGTTGGTCCAACTCTTGAAGCAGCCGGTACAGTATCCTGTAGTCCAAGGGGCGCTCCAGGGCCTTCCTGGAGTAAGATATCCAGCGGACCATGGCCAGTTGGAGCTCGGTCACGTCCCCTTGGATGGCGTGTTGGTGTAAGATGGTGAGGGCCACGTGTGGCAGTTCCCCGTTCCATTCCCACGAGGGGCCCTGCGTTACGAACAACACAGTCACGGCACGGGATCAGAACAAGGAATTTGAAGATTAACACCCCCTCCCTTCCCCATTTCATAGTTTTGAAACTTGAAACACTCGGGAACATCCTCTGTGTTTAGGGGGACGTCCATAAATTACGTAAGGGTTTTAAAAAAAGATTTTAAACGATTGTTCCTCCCACGTGAGGAATCTTAAGATTTTCCACTACCCCCTATCTGACATTTTTTTACGATTTGACAAATTATATTAATTTAATCCTTTGATTATTTTTATTATTATTAAAACGTTAAGCCAGTTTAAATGTGTGTTGTAATTAACTATCTTTGTGCAAAATTTGAAATATATATTTCAATTATTTCTACAAAACAGCGAAAATTGGTGATTAAAGTGGGGTTAATCAATGTATGAAAATGAAACAGTTAAGGATTTTCTGATTTTTTACTTTTTCATCATCTTACAGGCAGAGAAATTATTATGATAGTAAAAAAAAATCGGACTCAAAATTTGCGATTAGTATTGAAATTTATTAAAAGCAAACAATAAGAACACCGGTGGTTATTAATAGAGAAATAAGTTTAAATATTATAACAATTATTATGTAGATAGGTTTTTTTAGCTATTCAATCAATTAGACAAAATAGATGAAATTATTCAAATTTCGAACAATAGAAGTTTAACTCCACTCTGTAGTATAGCTAGTTAGTTCTAATTCTAAATCGAAATTTTACCACTAAGCCATACGAGCACTTTATGTGTGTGGTATTATTAAAGGATTTTGTTTAGAGCAAGTTATTTAAAAGTAAATTATTTTAAAGATCTTTACTTATTATTAGAAATAATAATAATAAAACAGATAAAATAAATTTAAACCTAAACAAGGTTTGTGCAAAAAGGTGAGAGGCGCGCAACTTAAATTTGGGTAATTTCATTAATGCCTATTTTCACCCCTTTAATACTTAATGTGATTGTCTTAAGTATTAATAATTATTACTGTATATTAATCATTTAATAATATTGCTAATAACAATATAAATAAATAGTACGAAACTCCATACGGACTTTCTCGCTATATTGTTTAAAAATGGATATATTTACTCAAAACTCGTAATATATGTGAAACGAAATAATATACACGAGAAAACCCAAGCAGAAATTGCACTATACTTACGTAAAACATTGTTTGAGTCCTGGTTTTAAATTTTATAATTTTATTTTTAAAAAAATGTCCTCATTTGTATGTTTGGACCAATAAAAATGATCGATTTTGGTTCCAAAAGGGTCAACAATTCGAATTAAAATTTCGAATTCTTGTTAAGATTTTAACATTTTACTAGGTGTTTCACATATTCAGGTCATTGCATCGCTATTCAATTCCTCATTTATAGCTTTGACCAGTAAAAAATGTAAATATTGACCATTGAATATAAAATGAATGATATAGATCATTGTTGTACACACATTACTCTTAAGAGGTTTATGGAAAACAACATACACTTTTAGAGACTTACTTATATTTAATTTCTATGGCATTGGAGAATCATTGCGTTAAAACTTTAGTTTCTTTACAACTAAAACTCACAACATTGTATTAATATGTTTACTAATATCTCAGAAATTGTTGGATTTATAAAAATATATTTGATATAAAGATTTTTAATTTTTAATAGTACTACAATGTTGCAATGATAAGTTATTTAGTATCTTAAATAGCTGCGGAGATACGGAAATTTCCACTTCTATAAAGTAACCTAAAATTCATTTTTATAGAAAAGTGAAAATGGTCATTTTATTTATTATCTTAATCAACGCCTAGATACGAATTTTAATCAAAATCATTTGGGCCGATTTAAAAAAAATTGATTTCTTCCCTTTTCGCGTTTTATTAATATACTCTTAATTTTAGGGTTAAACAGTCACACAGACATACGGCATTGCAAAAAACACTCTTAAGGTTAGGGTGAGGGGGGGAGGGGGTCATGAAACGTTAAATTTAATCAAAATCTCGAGTTCAATATTTTGAAGATCACAATACTTTTTCTCTCCCTGTAAGATAGCGAGAAAGTGAAAGCAACTCTGTACTTAACCCATTCTCACTAACTTTCTCCAAACTTCCCTATCCTTGCATACTACCTTCGCTTCAACAACATCTATACACCGAGTCATACATACTCTTTTATTCTTAAAACTATTAATGTTTCTCTTTTTCACACATTCACCCTTCTCTATGGCGTAGTTGGCTAACGCGCTTGTCGTGTTGAGCTCGACTGCTGAGGACGGGGAGATCGAAGTTTGAATCTCGGTCGGGTGAACTGGGAGTGGTTTTTCCTAAATGGTTTTCAACTCTCACTCCACGCAAATGCGGGTTCACTTCCTCTAATTCAACCTTCCCAATTCCTAATCCAATAGCGTAATTAGTACTTAAAGCGTATAACCCGAACGGGTAGTAAGACGCGGTGCTAAATATATATATTCACACATTCGTCTACAGTCTACACCATTTAGCCACGTCTTACTTGGCCTACTCCTTCCTATTGATACACACACACTCTACCTTCATATATTTGCTTCATCACTCGATCCACACTCATCCTTTCATCATGCCCAATCCAACCTAAGGCAATTCTTTCCCATTGATGAGCTATTGGATTACCTTTCAAACCTCACTTATTCAGCACCCATCCACTTCTGTGAAGACAAATCGTTTGGCTTGAAAGTTTTGATTGCCAAACGGGATGGCAGCTCAATACGTGGTCTTACAGATAATATTGTTTGACTAACGGATACATGAAAGTAGATGTGGTAATTTTTGTTATCCGTCAGTTATCACCACTCCTATGCTGGATAGCCTATAGCTATAAACATTTAATACTAGCAATCCCGCACGGCACTGCCCGTGACCCACTGTGATATAAGAATTACATAAGCCCCCCCCCCCCTCACACACCCACTATGGTGCCCGATTTAATTTTGAAACGTAATTCTAAACTAGATTTAAAATATTTTCTCCAAAAAATTTGTTAAAAATAGCCTAATTAAAAAGCTAATTAAAAAATTTGGCTTAAAGGTGCATTTGGAACCCCTTTCGTCCACCTATGTTAAACATTTCAGATCTCTGAGTGCCGTAGATTTGGCTGGGCATCGCACAAACAAACACACAGACAAACACTTCCTTTCATTATTATAGATTACATTACATTACACCAAAATAAATAGGACTCATACTAAAGTTGGGACATTTTCTAATTATATTTCACACCCGTCATTGTATTATTACTATATACTTATTTTAGAACATGGCTTGGGAACTATTTGTGACGTCTCATTAAATGGTTACGAAAATCTTATAACGTCATTAAAAATACTATATAAATGACGTCAAACTTTTAAAGTGAAATTAAATACTCTGCAGCTATTCATAACTAAACGGATCACAGAAACTGACTGACAAACTTAGTTTATGGGTTATACATTCATGAGATGTCGACACGCCTTGAGCCATAAACGAATATGCAGAATCTTAGACTGTGTCGTTGAGCGGGAATGCATATTTAAAACTTTGCAGGCGCTAATACTTATTTTAATAGGGCCCTTGGCGAGTGAGTGGAAGGACGGAATCATATATTTATGCTTAACATAGCTGCATCAAAAATAGATTTAGAGAGTGTATAACATATTTAAGGTGGGAGTATAGGGAACGTGTTAAAAATGTTTTTTTTTGCCATTTTTGTTGGTAGCAAAACTTTTTTGATTAACATGAATAAAATATTGCTTCATTAGAAATGTATAGTTTAATTTTCTTCACATAGTGATATCAATCCGACATCTTAGCTCAGTCTTTATTTTTTACTGAAATAAGGGTCCTGGGTTCGATTCCCAGCATGGCCGAAATATTTATCATTGATGAAATGTAGGTTTACCCTTTCACAGTGATAAATTAACAGCTGGGAACTGGATATTGTGATTGTCCTGGTCTTAAGCTAGATTATAAGGGATATTAAGCTACGACAGGCCTAGCCGGCCGATAGTGAAAAATATATGACTTGAATAAAAAACTGACCCAGGCCACTGGCTGGAAACATTAATGGACGTAAAAAGTAACATGGTGATATTAACAATTGTTGAATATTTTCTGTTACGAGTATAGCGGCATTAGATGAGAAATTTTCTAATTGAAGAGCAAAATTGTAATTAAATTCCAGGACACCCTTCGGTTAAAATATCGATACAAACTTTAACAAAAAACGAGTTTGGTGTTAGCTGGAATGAACACTAAACTATTTTCTATGATCTTATAGCATATTATATAAACTTGTAAATATAGTCTAAAACTTTAATATGTTTACTAATATCTCAGAAATTGTTGGATTTATAAAAATATATTTGATATAAAGATTTTTAATTTTTAATAGTACTACA